>CM060970.1:112624338-112631838 GCA_030765045.1 Tenodera sinensis | reverse complement strand
AGAAAGAAAGAAGGAAAGAAGGAAGGATAGAAGTAAAGAAATAAGAGAAGAAGAGAGAAAGAAAGATAAAATGAAAGAAAGAAAGAAAAAAAGAAAGAAAGAAAGGAAGAAAAAAGAAAGAAAGAAAGGACGAAAGAAAGAAAGCAACAAAGAAAGAAACAAAGAAAGAAGGAAGAAAGAAAGAAAGAAAGAAAGAAGGAAAGAAAAAAGAAAGAAGGAAAGAAAGAAAGAAGGAAGGGAAGAAGGAAGGAAGGAATGAAAGAAAGAAAGAAGGAAGGAAAGAAGTAAAGTGAGAAAGAAAGACATAAAGAAAGAAAGCAAGAAAGAAAGAAAGAAACTAAGAAGGAAAGAAAGAAAGGAAGAAAGAAAGGTGGAAGGAAAGAAAGAAAGAAAGAAAAATAAAAAAAAGAAAGATAAATAGAAGGAAAGAAAGAAAGAGACAAAGAACAATGGAGAGAAGGAAGGAAAGAAATAGGAATGAAACGATGTAAGAAAGAAAGAAAGAAATAAAGAAGTAAAAAAAGAGAAAAAGAGAGAAAGAAAGAAAGAAAGAAAGATAGAAATAAAGAAAGAAATCGAGAAAGAAAGAAAGAAAGAAAGTAACAAAGACAGATAGAAAGACAGAAAGAAAGACAGAAAGAAAGGAAGAAATAAAGAAAGAAAGCAGGAAGGAAGTTAGGAAAGAAAGAAGGAAGGAAAGAAAGAAGGAAACAAGGAAACGGAGAAAATAGGAAAGAAGGAAAGAAAGAAAGAAAGAAAGAAAGATAGAAAGAAAGAAAGAAAAAAAGAGAGAAAGAAAGAAAGAAGGAAACAAGGAAGGAAAGAAGTAACAAAAGAAACAGAAAAAGAGAGAAAGAAAGAAAGAAAGAAAGAATGAAAGAAATAAAAGAAAGAAATATAGAAAGAAAGAAAGAAAAAGGAAATAAAGAAAGATTTAAGAAACGAAAGAATGAAAGAAAGAAAGAAAAAAGGAAAGAAAGAAAGAAACATATTAAGAAAGAAACAATCAAAAAAAGAAAGGAAAACAGAAAGAAACAAAGAAAGATAGAAAGAAAGAATTAAAGAAAGAAAAAACATAAAAAAGAAAGAAAGATAGAAAGAAAGAAAGAAAGAAAAAAAGAAGGAAAGAAGCAAAGAAAAAAAGGAGGAAAGAAAGAAAGAAAGAAAAAAGAAAGAAAGAACGAAAGAAAGAAACTAAGAAAGAAAGAAAGAAGGACTGAAAGAAAGAAGGAAGGAAAGAAAGAAAGAAAGAAGTAAAGATGGAAAGGAAGAAAGAAAGGAGGAAGGAAAGAAGTAAAGAAAGTAATAAATAAAGAAAGAAACACAGAAAGAAATAAAGAAAGAAATATAGAAAGAAAGAAACAATTAAAGGTGGAAAGAAAGAAAGAAAGAAACAAAAAAGAATGAGAGAAAGAAAGACAGAAACACAGAAAGTATGAAAGAAAGAAAGAAAGAAAGAAAGAAAGAAAGAAATGGAGGAGGAAAGAAACAAGGAAGAAAGGAAGGAAAGAAGGAAGGAAAGTAAGAAAGAAGGAAACAGGGAAACAAAGAAAAAGGAAAGAAAGAAAGAAAGAAAGAAGGAAAGAAGTAAGGAAAGTAGTAAAGAAAGAAAGAGAAAGAAAGAAAAAAGAAAGAAAGAATTAAAGAAAGAACGAAGGCAAGAGAGAAAGAAAGAAAGAAAGAAAGAAAGAAAGAAAGAAAGAAAGAAAGATAGAAATAAAGAATCAATCAAACAAAAAAAAAAACACAGAAAGAAGGAAAGAAAGAAAAAAGAAAGAGAATGAACGGAAGAAGGAAGGAAAGAAAGAAAGAAAGAAGAAAAAAAAGAAAGAAAGAGAGATAGATAGACTGAAGGATAGAAGGAAGGAAGGAAAGAAGTAAGGAAATAAAGAAGGAAACAAGGAAACAAAGAAAGAAGTAAAGAAGAAAGCAAAGAAAGAAGCAAAGGAAGAACGAAAGAAAGAAGGAAAGTAAGAAAGAAAGTAAGTAAGAAAGAAATATAAGAAAGAAACAAAGTAGCAAAGAAGGAAAGAAGGAGATAAAGAAGAATGGAAAGAAGAAAAGAAGGAAGGTAGGAAAGGAAGAAGGGAAAAAAGAAAGAAAGATAGATAAAATGAGGGGAGGAAGTAAAGAAAGAATGAAGGAAAGAAAGAAGGAACAAGGAAACAATGAAAGTAGGAAAGAAGGAAAGAAAGAAACAAACAAAGGAAGATCGAAATAAAGAAAGAAAGATAGAGAGAGAAAAAACAAAGAAAGAAAGAGTCAGAGAAAGAAAGAAAGAAAGAAAGAAAAAAGGATCGAAGGAAAGAAGGAAAGAAAGAGATAAAGAAGAATGGAAAGAAGCAAAGAAACTAGGTAGGATAGGAAGAAGGGAAAAAAGAAAGAAACAAAGATAGAAAGCAAGAAAGAATGAAAGAAAGAAAAAGAAAGAAAGCAGGAAAGAATTAAGAAAGAAAGTGAAAAAGAGAAAAAGGGAGAAAGAAAGAAAGAAGGAAACAAGGAAGGAAAGAAGTAACAAAAGAAACAGAAAAAGAGAGAAAGAAAGAAAGAAAGAATGAAAGAAATAAAAGAAAGAAATATAGAAAGAAAGAAAGAAAAAGGAAATAAAGAAAGATTTAAGAAACGAAAGAATGAAAGAAAGAAAGAAAAAAGGAAAGAAAGAAAGAAACATATTAAGAAAGAAACAATCAAAAAAAGAAAGGAAAACAGAAAGAAACAAAGAAAGATAGAAAGAAAGAATTAAAGAAAGAAAAAACATAAAAAAGAAAGACAGATAGAAAGAAAGAAAGAAAGAAAAAAAGAAGGAAAGAAGCAAAGAAAAAAAGGAGGAAAGAAAGAAAGAAAGAAACAAAGAAAAAAGAAAGAAAGAACGAAAGAAAGAAACTAAGAAAGAAAGAAAGAAGGACTGAAAGAAAGAAGGAAGGAAAGAAAGAAAGAAAGAAGTAAAGATGGAAAGGAAGAAAGAAAGAAGGAAGGAAAGAAGTAAAGAAAGTAATAAATAAAGAAGGAAACACAGAAAGAAATAAAGAAAGAAATATAGAAAGAAAGAAACAATTAAAGGTGGAAAGAAAGAAAGAAAGAAACAAAAAAGAATGAGAGAAAGAAAGACAGAAACACAGAAAGTATGAAAGAAAGAATGAAAGAAAGAAAGAAAGAAAGAAAGAAAGAAAGAAAGAAATGGAGGAGGAAAGAAACAAGGAAGAAAGGAAGGAAAGAAGGAAGGAAAGTAAGAAAGAAGGAAACAGGGAAACAAAGAAAAAGGAAAGAAAGAAAGAAAGAAAGAAGGAAAGAAGTAAGGAAAGTAGTAAAGAAAGAAAGAGAAAGAAAGAAAAAAGAAAGAAAGAATTAAAGAAAGAACGAAGGCAAGAGAGAAAGAAAGAAAGAAAGAAAGAAAGAAAGAAAGAAAGATAGAAATAAAGAATCAATCAAACAAAAAAAAAAAACAAACACAGAAAGAAGGAAAGAAAGAAAAAAGAAAGAGAATGAACGGAAGAAGGAAGGAAAGAAAGAAAGAAAGAAGAAAAAAAAGAAAGAAAGAGAGATAGATAGACTGAAGGATAGAAGGAAGGAAGGAAAGAAGTAAGGAAATAAAGAAGGAAACAAGGAAACAAAGAAAGAAGTAAAGAAGAAAGCAAAGAAAGAAGCAAAGGAAGAACGAAAGAAAGAAGGAAAGTAAGAAAGAAAGTAAGTAAGAAAGAAATATAAGAAAGAAACAAAGTAGCAAAGAAGGAAAGAAGGAGATAAAGAAGAATGGAAAGAAGAAAAGAAGGAAGGTAGGAAAGGAAGAAGGGAAAAAAGAAAGAAAGATAGATAAAATGAGGGGAGGAAGTAAAGAAAGAATGAAGGAAAGAAAGAAGGAACAAGGAAACAATGAAAGTAGGAAAGAAGGAAAGAAAGAAACAAACAAAGGAAGATCGAAATAAAGAAAGAAAGATAGAGAGAGAAAAAACAAAGAAAGAAAGAGTCAGAGAAAGAAAGAAAGAAAGAAAGAAAAAAGGATCGAAGGAAAGAAGGAAAGAAAGAGATAAAGAAGAATGGAAAGAAGCAAAGAAACTAGGTAGGATAGGAAGAAGGGAAAAAAGAAAGAAACAAAGATAGAAAGCAAGAAAGAATGAAAGAAAGAAAAAGAAAGAAAGCAGGAAAGAATTAAGAAAGAAAGAGAAAAAGAGAAAAAGGGAGAAAGAAAGAAAGAAAGAGAGAATAAAAGAAAGAAAGAAGGAAAGAAAGAAAGAAAGAAAGAGACAAGGAAGAATGGAGAGAAGGAAGGAAAGGAAGAATGAGAGAAAGAAGGAAAGAAAGAAAGATAGAAAGAAGCACAGAAAGAAAGAAAGAAAGGAAGGAAAAGAAAGAAGGAAAGAAAGAAGGATTGAAACAATGAAAGAAAGAAAGAAACAAAGAAAGAAAGAAATAAAGAAAGAAAGAAAGTAAGAAAGAAAGAATGAACGACAGAAATAAATAAAGAAAGAAAGAAAGAAAGAAGGAAGCAAAGCAAGAAAGAATGAAGGAAGTAAGGAAAGAAAGAAGGAGAGTAAAAAAGAAGGAAACATTGAAACAAAGAAACAAGGAAAGAAGGAAAGAAAGAAAGAAAGAGGGAAAGAAGTAAAGAGAGAAAGAGAAAGAGAGAGAAAGAAAGATAAAAGAAAGAAAGAACGAAAAAAAGAAAGAAAGCAAGTAAGAAAGAAGTATAGCAAAGAAAGAAAGAAAGAAAGCAGGAAAGAATTAAGAAAGAAAGAGAAAAAGAGAAAAAGAGAGACAGAAAGAAAGAAAGAGAAAATAAAAGAAAGAAAAGAAGAAAGAAAGAAGGAAAGAAAGAAAGAAAGAGACAAGGAAGAATGGAGAGAAGGAAGGAAAGGAAGAATGAGAGAAAGAATGAAAGAAAGAAAGATAGAAAGAAGGACAGAAAGAAAGAAAGAAGTAAAGAAAGAAACAAAGAAAGAAAGAAAGAAACAAAGGAAGAAAAAGATAGAAGGGAAGAAAGAAAGAAGGAATGAAACGATGAAAGAAAGAAAGAAGGGAAGGAAATTAGAAAGACAGAATGAAAGACAGAAAGAAAGAAAGAAAGAAAGAAAGAAAGAAGGAAAGAAAGCAAGAAAGAAGGAAGGAAGTAAGGAAAGAAAGAAGGAGAGTAAGAAAGAAGGAAACAATGAAACAAAGAAAGAAGGAAAGAAGGAAACAAAGAAAGAAAGAAAGAAAGAAAGAAAGAAAGAAAGAAGGAAGGAAAGAAAGAAGGAAAGAAGTAAAGGAAAAAAGAGAAAGGGAGAGAGAGAAAGAAAGAAAGAAAGAATGAAATAAATAAAAGAAAGATAGAAAGATAGAAGGAAAGAAAGAAAGAAAGAAAGATAGAAAGAAAGAAACAATCAAACAATGAAAGAATCACAGAAAGAAAGAAAGAAGGAAAGAAATAAAGATAGAAAGAAAGAAACAAAGAAGGAAATAAATAAATAAACAAGGTTAGAAGGAAAGAAACAAGGAAACAAGTTAGGAAGGAAAGCAGGAAAGAAATAAAGAAGGAAAGAAGCAAGGATAGAAGTAAAGAAAGAAAGAGAAAATAGAGAAAGAAAGAAAGATAAAAAGAAAGAAAGATAGAAATAAAGAAAAAAAGAAAGAAAGAAAGGAAGGAAGAAAAAAGAAAGAAAGAAAGGACGAAAGAAACAAAGAAACAAAGAATGAAAGAAAAAAAGAAAGAAAGAAGAAAAGAAAGAAAGAAAGAAGGAAAGAAAGAAGGAATGAAGGGAAGAAGTAACGAAGGAAAGAAAGAAAGAAAGAAGGAAGGAAAGAAGTAAAGAGAGAAAGAAAGACAAAGAAAGAAAGAAAGTAAGAAAGAAAGAAAGTAAGAACAAAAGAAAGAAAGGAAGAAAGAAAGATGGAAGGAAAGAAAGACATAAAGAAAGAAAGCATGTAAGAAAGAAAGAAAGTAAGAACGAAAGAAAGAAAGGAAGAAAGAAAGATGGAAGGAAAGAAAGAAAGAAAGAAAAAAGAAAGAAAGAAAAATAGAAGGAAAGAAAGAAAGAAACAAAGAAGAATGGAGAGAAGGAAGGAAAGAAAAAGGAATGAAACGATGAAAGAAAGAAAGAAAGAAGCAAAGAAGGAAAGAAATAAAGAAAGAGAGAAAGAAAGAATGAATGAAAGAAAGATAGAAATAAGGAAAGAAATTCGAGAAAGAAACAAAGAAATAAAGTAACAAAGACACAAAGAAAGACAGAAAGAAAGAAAGAAAGAAAGAAAGGGAGGAAGGAAGAAATAAAGTAAGAAAGAAGGAAGGAAAGAAAGAAGGAAACAAGGAAACGGAGAAAATGGGAAAGAGGGAAAGAAAGAAAGAAAGAAAGAAAGAAAGAAAAAAAAGAAAGATAGAAAGAAAGAAGGAAAGAAGGAGGGAAAGAAGTAAAGAAAGAGGAGAGAAAGAAAGAAAGAATGAAAGAAATAAAAGAAACAAATATAGAAATAAAGAAAGAAAGAAAGAAAGAAAAAGGAAAGAAAGAAAGAATTAAAAAACGAAAAAATGAAAGAAACAAAAAAGGAAAGAAAGAAAGAAACACATTAAGAAAGAAACAATCAAATAAAGAAAGGAAAACGGAAAGAAACAAAGAAAGATAGAAAGAAAGAATTAAAGAAAGAAAGAAACATAAAAAAAGAAAGAAAGATAGAAAGAAAGAAAGAAAGGAAGGAAGAAAAAGAAAGAAGGAAAGAAAGAAACAAAGAAAGAAACAAAGAAAAAGAAAGAAGAAAAGAAAGAAAGAAGGAATGAAACGATGAAAGAAGGAAAGAAACAGAGAAAGAAAGAAAAAACGAAAGAGAGAAAGACAGAATGAAAGACCGAAATAAATAAATAAAGAAAGAAAGATAGAAAGAAAGAAGGAAAGAAAGGAAGAAGAAAGGAAGTAAGTAAGGAAAGAAAGGAGGAGGGTAAGAAAGAAGGAAACAGGGAAACAAAGAAAGAAGGAAAGAAGGAAAGAAAGAAAGAAGCACAGAAGAAAGGAAAGAAAGAAGGAAAAGAAGAACGAAAGAAAGAAAGAAAGAAAGAAGGAAAGAAATCAAGAAAGAAAGAAACAAACAAAACAAACAAAGAAAAAAGAAAGAAAGAAAGGAAGAAAGAAGGAAAGAAAGACAGAAGGAATGAAATGACAGAAAGAAAGAAAGAAGTAAAAAAGAAAGAGAAAAAGAGAGAATGAAAGAAATAAAAGAAAGGAAGATAGAAAGAAAGACAGATAGAAAGAAAGAAACAATTAAAGAAATGAAAAAAAATAAATAAAGAAGGATAGAAGGAAAGAAACAAGGAAACAAGTTAAGAAGGAAAGAAAGAAGGAAGGAAAGAAGGAGGGAAGGAAGTAAAGAAAGAAAGAGAAAAAGAGAGAAAGAAAGAAAGAAAGAAAAAAAGAAAGAAAGAGAGAATGAAAGAAAGAAAGAAAGAAAGAAAGTAAGAAGGAAAGAAAGAAAGAGATAAAGAAGAATAGAGAGAAGGAAGGAAAGCAAGAATGAGAGAAAGATGGAACGAAAGATAGA
>CM060970.1:112576838-112621838 GCA_030765045.1 Tenodera sinensis | reverse complement strand
GAAAGAAAGAAAGAAAGAAATAAAAAAGGAAAGAAAGAGAGATAGATAGAAGGAAGGAAAGAAGTAAGGAAATAAAGAATAAAACAAGGAAACAAAGAAAGAAGTAAAGAAGAAAGGAAATAAAGAAGCAAAGGAAGAACGAAAGAAAGAAGGAAAGAAATAAGGTAAGTAAGTAAGAATGAAATATAAGAAAGAAAGAAAGCAGGAAAGAAGGAAAGAAGGAGATAAAGAAGAATGGAAAGAAGAAAAGAAGGAAGGTAGGAAAGAAGAAGGGAAAAAAGAAAGAAAGATAGATAAAATGAGGGGAAGAAGGAAGGAAAGAAAGAAGGAACAAGGAAACAATGAAAGTAGGAAAGAAGGAAAGAAACAAACAAACAAAGGAAGATCCAAAGAAAGAAAGACAGAGAGAGAAAAAACAAAGAAAGAAAGAGTCAAAGAAAGAAAGAAAGAAGGAAAGAAAGAGATAAAGAAGAATGGAAAGAAGGAAAGAAACTAGGTAGGAAACGAAGAAGGGAAAAAAGAAAGATGGATAAAATGAGGGGAAGAAGGAAGGAAAGAAGGAAGGAAAGAAAGAAGGAACAGGGAAACAAAGAAAGTAGGAAAGAAGGAAGGAAAGTTAGTAAAGAAAGATGGAAGGAAAAAAGAAAAATAGAAAGAAACAAAGATAGAAAGAAAGAAAGAAAGATAGAAAGAAAGAAAGAAAGAAAGAAACAAACAAACAAACAAAGGAAGAAAGAAAGAAGGAAAGAAAAAAAGAAAGAAGGAAAAAAAAGAAAGAAGGAAACAAAGAAAGGAAGAAAGAAGGAAGGAAATAAATAAATAAATAAATAAATAAAGAAAGAAAGAAAGAAAGAAAGAAAGAAAGAAAGAAAGAAAGAACGAACGAAAGAAAGATAGAACGATTGAAAGAAGGATGGAAAGAAAGAAGGAAGGACTGAAAGAAGGAAACAAGGAAAGCAGAGAGATGGAAAGAAGGAAGGAAAGTTAGTAAAGAAAGATGGAAGGAAAAAAGAAAGATAGAAAGAAAGAAAGATAGAAAGAAAGAAAGAAAGAAAGAAAGAAAGATAGAAAGAAAGAAGGACGGAAAGAAGGAAAGAAACAAACAAACAAGGAAAGAAAGAATGAGTCTAAGAAAGAAGGAATGAAAGCATGAAAGAAAGAAGGAGAAAAACAAGGAAGGAAAGAAGGAAGGAAAGAAGGAAAGAAAGCAAGAAAGAAAGAGAGAAAAAAGAAAGAAAGAAAAAGGAAAGAAAGAGAGAAAGAACGAACGAACGAAAGAAAGAAACAAAGAAAGAAAGAAATACAGAAAGAAAGAAATAAAGAAAGAAAGAAGGAAGGTAGGAAAGAAAGAAGGAAGGTAAGAAAGAAGGAAACAAGGAAACAAAGAAAGAATGAAAGAAAGGAAGAAAGAAAGAAAGAAAGAAGGAAAGTAGGAAGGAAAGAAAGAAGGAAGGAAAGAGGCAAGGAAACAAGGAAACAAAGAAAGAAGGAAAGAAGGAAGGAAAGAAAGAAACAAAGGAAGAAAGAAAGAAAGAAGGAAAGAAATAGATAAAGAATAATTGAAAGAAGGAAGGAAGGAAAGAAAGAAAGAAAGAAAGAAAGAAAAAGAAGAAATATAGAAGGAAAGAAAGAAAGAAGGAAGGAAAGAAAGAAGGAAAAAGTATACAAAGAAAGTAGGAAAGAAGGAAGGAAAGAATCAAGGAAACAGGGAAACAAAGAAAGAAGGAAAGAAGGAAGGAAAGAAAGAAAGGAAGAACGAAAGAAAGAAAGGAAGAAAGACAGAAAGAAAGAAAGCAAGAAGGAAAGAAAGTGTTGTTGTTGTTTTCTAGTGCCTTGCATGCAATGAAGCCATTAGCATTCGAGCTTTCCAATACTTTTGAACTGTAGTTTCTTCTGATCTTAATGCTTCACAGGTCTTCAAGTGGTCTTCGTTCATTTCTGCTGGATCGTTACACAGGACACATATTGGTGAGGCTGAGATACCTATTCTGTAGAGATGACTTGCTAAGCAGTCGTGATTTGTCAATAGTCGGAAGGCTGCAACCGCTGTTTTCCTTGGTCTCTGGGGGATTATATCTGGGTTGGAAAGTAGTGTAATCCATTTTTATCTTTGGCATTTGTTTCTATTTCTTGTAGGTATGAATGAGAGAATTTTTTTATGATCAAGCGTTTTATTGAGGAATATGAGAAATTGAATTTAGACTTTTGTTTTATTGTTGTGCCTTTCTTTGCAAGTGAGTCTGCAGCTTCGTTCCCCATGACTCCACAGTGTGCTGGAATCCATTGGAGATGAACAGTCTTATTAACTTTTTGGAGTTGTGTTAACATTTTGTAGCATTCTCTAATTTTTGTTGACTTCTTTGTAGTATTTGAACATATTCCCTGAATTGCAGCTTTAGATTCCGAAAGAATTACTGTCTTATTAAATTTATTTAAGGGAAGATTTAATAATTGTCGGAGAGCAATGTGTATGCCTCTATTTCTCCATCATAATTTGTTGTGTCTCTGCCAACAGAATGATAAAAGGAAAAATGTGAACACGTAACTCCAGCTCCAGTAAGGTTTTCCTTGGAGGATCCATCAGTATATATGTGCAGCTATTCTTCTGTGGGATACCTAGTATTCATTGTTTCCAGAGCTAGAAGTTTTTGTATTTCTTTTGGTGTGTCTGATTTACTTATTTCCTCTACTAATTCCAAACTGAAGGTAAGTTGCAATAATTCCAATGGATTTTCTCTTATAAGTAGATTTTCTCTGGTGTTAGGAATGTTCAATTTGGATTTAATCTGTGTTACCTTTTCTAGGAAACTACTATGAGTTTTAAGGATTGAAGGGGGGAGGTTCTCTTCTGTCCATTTAGAGTTTGGCAGTCGTAACATTTTCTCCTGTTGGAGCAATGCTTGTTCTTCTATTTTTGTTGTTATTGATGGGGTCCGTGTTAAGGCAAGCATGGCATCAATAGTTGTGGATTTAACTGCTCCAGTGATTAGGCGAAGAGCCTGATTTTGTATTTGTTCAAGTTTATTGATGTTAGCATTTGCTGCTGTTATCAAAGCTTCAGAACAGTACAAGAGGTTTGGTTTAACATACATTTTGTATGTTGTGTTAATGACTCTCCTTGAGCAGCCCCATTTAGCACCAGCTAACCCTTTCAGGATTTGCAGTTTCTTTTCAACCTTTTCTGAGATGTTTGTTATATGTTTTTTCCAACTTAGCTTTCTGTCGAAAGTGATGCCTAAGTATTTGGCATCATCAACTGCTTTGAGTGGTTTACCAATATAATTTATGTTAATATTAACTGGTTTGTATTTTAGTGTAAATAATTCATAATTTGTTTTTTCCACATTGATAGTTATGAGGTTTTTGGAGCTCCATTCATGTACTTTGTTTAGGGCTGTTTCTATTCTGTCTTTAATTAATTCAGGTTTTTTTGGAGAACCTGAAGTCCAAATGACTACATCGTCAGCAAATAAAGCGATTTTGGTTTCTAAAGTTTTTATTATTGATGGAAGGTCATTTATATATATGTTAAAGAGTGTTGTGCTCAGAACAGCACCTTGTGGAAGTCCTCGGGGTGTTTGTTTATATTTAGAAATGTATGTATTATATTTTGTGGCACAAAATCTTTGTGAAATAAACTGAGTTATCCATTTAAGCATGTTACTTTTCATACCTATTGATTGCAACTTCTCAATTAATTTGTTTCTCCAGACTGAGTCATATGCTGATTTAAAATCAATGAATACTGCTAAGGTATCCTCCTTTCTATTGAAAGCTTCCTTGATGTCTTGGGTTAGTAGGAGTACATTTTCACTTGGACTTGGATTCTGTCTGAAGCCGGTCTGTGAACTATTAATTAAGTTGTAATATTCTAGGAACCAGATAAGTCTAGATGCCACCATTCTTTCCATCACTTTTGCAATAACACTGGTCAAAGATATTTGTCTGAAACTATTAAAATTCTTTGAAGGTTTGTTTTTCTTTAAAATCGGAATGATAATGGCCTTTTTCCAGTCGGAAGGTACAGTCATTCTCCAACACGTGTTATACAGTTTAAGTAGGATTTGAAAGAAAGAAAGTCAGAAAGAAAGAAGGAAAGAAATAAAGAAAAAAAGAAAGAAAGAAAGAAGGAAAGAATGAAAGAAAGAAGGAAGGAAAGAAACAAAGAAAGAAAGAAAAAAATAAGAAAGAAATATAAGAAAGAAAGAAAGCAGCAAAGAAGGAAAGAAAGAAACAAAGAGAAAAAGAGAGAAAGAAAGAAAGAAGGAAAGAAAGAGACAAAGAAGAATGGAGAGAAGGAAGGAAAGGAAGAATGAGCGAAAGAAGTAAAGAAAGAAGGATAGAACGAAACACAGAAAAAAAAGAAAGAAAGAAAGGAAGAAAGCGAGAAAGAAACAAAGAAACAAAGAAACAAAGAAAGAAAGAAAAAAAAGAAAGAAAGAAGGAAAGAAAGAAGGAATGAAACGATGAAAGAAAGAAACAAAGAAAGAAAGAAAGAAAGCAAGTAAGTAAGAAAGACAGAATGAAAGACAGAAAGAAAGAAATAAAGAAAGAAAGAAGCAAAGATGGAAGGAAAAAAAGAAGGAAGGTAAGAAAGAAGGAAACAAAGAAAGAAGGAAAGAAGGAAAGAAAGAAAGAAAGAAGGAAAGAAAGAAAGAAAGAAGGAAAGAAGGAAGGAAAGAGGTAAAGAAAGAAAGAGAAAAAGAGAGAGAGAGAAAGAAAGAAAGAAAGAAAGAAGGAACGAAGGAAGGAAAGAGGTAAAGAAAGAAAGAGAAAAAGAGAGAAAGAAAGAAAGAAAGAAACAATGAAGGAAATAAAAGAAAGAAAGATAGAAAGAAAGAAAGAAAGAAAGAAAGAAAAAGAAAGAAAGAAAAAAAGAAAGAAAGAAAGAAAAAAGAAAGAATTAAAGAAAGAAAGAAAGAAGGAAATAGAGAAAGAAAGAAAGATAGAAAGAAACAATCAAACAAAGCAAGATACACACAAAGAAAGAAAGAAAGAAAGAAATATAGAAAGAAAGAAATAATTAAAGATAGAAAGAAAAAGAAAGAAGGAAAGAAGGAAAGAATGAAAGAAGGAAAGAAGGAAAGAAGGAAGGAAATAAGTAAAGAAAGAAGGAGACAAATAGAGAAAGAAAGAAACATAAAAAGAAAGATAGAAGAAAAGAAAGAAAAAAGAAAGAAAGAACGAAAGAAAAAAGAAAGAAAGAAAGAAAGTAAGAAAGAAATATAAGAAAGAAAGTAAGCAGGAAAGAATTAAAGAAAGAAAGAGACAAAGAGAAAAAGAGACACAGAAAGAAAGAAAGAAAGAAAGAAAGAAAGAGAGAATGAAAGAAAGAAAGAAAGGAAGAAGGAAAGAAATAGACAAAGAAGAATGGAGAGAAGGAAGGAAAGGAAGAATGAGAGAAAGAAGGAAAGAAAAAAGGATAGAGAGAAACACAGAAAGAAAGAAAGAAACAAACAAAGGAACAAAGAAAGAAAGAAAGAAAGAAAGAAGGAAATAAAGAAAGAAGGAATGAAACGATGAAAGAAAGAAAGAAACAAAGAAACAAAGACAGAAACACAGAAAGAAAGAAAGAAAGAAAGTAAGAGAGATAGATAGAAGGAAGGAAAGAAGGAAGGACGGAAAGAAGGAAGGAAAGAAAGAAGGAAACAAGGAAACAAAGAAAGAAGGAAAGAAGAAACGAAAGAAAGAAGTAAAGGAAGAACGAAAGAAAGAAAGAAATAAAGAAAGAAGGAAAGAAAGAAAGACAGAAAGAAAGAAAGGAAGTAAGTAAGAAAGTAAGTAACAAAGAAATATAAGAAAGAAAGAAAGAAAGAAAGAAAGAAAGCAGGAAAAAAGGAAAGAAAGAAAGATAAAAAGATAATAAGAGAGATAAAAAGAAAGAAGGAAAGAAAGAAAGAAAGAAGCAAAGAAAGAGACAAAGAAGAATGGAGAGAGGGAAGGAAAGGAATAATGAGAGAAAGAAGGAAAGAAAGAAGGATAGAGAGAAACACAGAAAGAAAGAAAGAAACAAAGGAACAAAGAAAGAAAGAAAGAAAGAAGGAAATAAAGAAAGAAGGAATGAAACGATGAAAGAAAGAAAGAAACAAAGAAACAAAGACAGAAACACAGAAAGAAAGAAAGAAAGAAAGAAAGAAGGAAGGAAGGAAGGAAGGAAGGAAAGTAAGTAGGAAGGTAAGAAAGAAGGAAACAACGAAACAAAGAAAGAAGGAAAGATGGAAAGAAAGAAAGAAAGAAAGAAGGAAAGAAGGAAGGAAAGAAGTAAAGAAAGAAAGAGAAAAAGAGAGAAAGAAAGAAAGAAAAAGAGAATGAAAGAAAGAAAGAAGGAAAGAAAGAAAGAGACAAACAAGAATGGAGAGAAGGAAGGAAAGGAAGAATGAGAGAAAGAAGGAAAGAAAGAAAGATGGAAAGAAGGACAGAAGGAAAGAAAGAAGGAAAGAAACAAAGAAAGATGGAAAGAAAGACAGAAGGAATGAAACGATGAAACAAAGAAAGAAAGAAAGTAAGAAAGACAGAATGACAGACAGAAAGAAAGAAAGAATTAAAGAAAGGAAGAAAGAAAGTAAGAAAGACGGAATGAAAGACAGAAAGAAGGAAATAAAGAAATAAATAAAGAAAGCAAGAAAGAAAGAAAGAAAGAAAGAAGGAAAGAAGGAAGGAAAGAGGTAAAGAAAGAAAGAGAAAAAGAGAGAGAGAGAAAGAAAGAAAGAAAGAAAGAAGGAACGAAGGAAGGAAAGAGGTAAAGAAAGAAAGAGAAAAAGAGAGAAAGAAAGAAAGAAAGAAACAATGAAGGAAATAAAAGAAAGAAAGATAGAAAGAAAGAAAGAAAGAAAGAAAGAAAAAGAAAGAAAGAAAAAAAGAAAGAAAGAAAGAAAAAAGAAAGAATTAAAGAAAGAAAGAAAGAAGGAAATAGAGAAAGAAAGAAAGATAGAAAGAAACAATCAAACAAAGCAAGATACACACAAAGAAAGAAAGAAAGAAAGAAAGAAATATAGAAAGAAAGAAATAATTAAAGATAGAAAGAAAAAGAAAGAAGGAAAGAAGGAAAGAATGATAGAAGGAAAGAAGGAAAGAAGGAAGGAAATAAGTAAAGAAAGAAGGAGACAAATAGAGAAAGAAAGAAACATAAAAAGAAAGATAGAAGAAAAGAAAGAAAAAAGAAAGAAAGAACGAAAGAAAAAAGAAAGAAAGAAAGAAAGTAAGAAAGAAATATAAGAAAGAAAGTAAGCAGGAAAGAATTAAAGAAAGAAAGAGACAAAGAGAAAAAGAGACACAGAAAGAAAGAAAGAAAGAAAGAAAGAAAGAAAGAAAGAAAGAAAGAAAGAAAGAAAGAGAGAATGAAAGAAAGAAAGAAAGGAAGAAGGAAAGAAATAGACAAAGAAGAATGGAGAGAAGGAAGGAAAGGAAGAATGAGAGAAAGAAGGAAAGAAAGAAGGATAGAGAGAAACACAGAAAGAAAGAAAGAAACAAACAAAGGAACAAAGAAAGAAAGAAAGAAAGAAAGAAAGAAGGAAATAAAGAAAGAAGGAATGAAACGATGAAAGAAAGAAAGAAACAAAGAAACAAAGAAAGAAACACAGAAAGAAAGAAAGAAAGTAAGAGAGAAAGATAGAAGGAAGGAAAGAAGGAAGGACGGAAAGAAGGAAGGAAAGAAAGAAGGAAACAAGGAAACAAAGAAAGAAGAAAAGAAGAAACGAAAGAAAGAAGTAAAGGAAGAACGAAAGAAAGAAAGAAATAAAGAAAGAAGGAAAGAAAGAAAGACAGAAAGAAAGAAAGGAAGTAAGTAAGAAAGTAAGTAACAAAGAAATATAAGAAAGAAAGAAAGAAAGAAAGCAGGAAAAAAGGAAAGAAAGAAAGATAAAAAATAATGAGAGAGATAAAAAGAAAGAAGGAAAGAAAGAAAGAAAGAAGCAAAGAAAGAGACAAAGAAGAATGGAGAGAGGGAAGGAAAGGAATAATGAGAGAAAGAAGGAAAGAAAGAAGGAAATAAAGAAAGAAGGAATGAAACGATGAAAGAAAGAAAGAAACAAAGAAACAAAGACAGAAACACAGAAAGAAGGAAAGAAAGAAAGAAAGAAAGAAGGAAGGAAGGAAGGAAGGAAAGTAAGTAGGAAGGTAAGAAAGAAGGAAACAACGAAACAAAGAAAGAAGGAAAGATGGAAAGAAAGAAAGAAAGAAAGAAAGAAGGAAAGAAGGAAGGAAAGAAGTAAAGAAAGAAAGAGAAAAAGAGAGAAAGAAAGAAAGAAAAAGAGAATGAAAGAAAGAAAGAAGGAAAGAAAGAAAGAGACAAACAAGAATGGAGAGAAGGAAGGAAAGGAAGAATGAGAGAAAGAAGGAAAGAAAGAAAGATGGAAAGAAGGACAGAAGGAAAGAAAGAAGGAAAGAAACAAAGAAAGATGGAAAGAAAGACAGAAGGAATGAAACGATGAAACAAAGAAAGAAAGAAAGTAAGAAAGACAGAATGACAGACAGAAAGAAAGAAAGAATTAAAGAAAGGAAGAAAGAAAGTAAGAAAGACGGAATGAAAGACAGAAAGAAGGAAATAAATAAATAAATAAAGAAAGCAAGAAAGAAAGAAAGAAAGCAAGAAGGAAGGAAGGAAAGGAAGAAGGAAGGTAAGACAGAATGAAACAGGGAAACAAAGAAAGAAGAAAAGAAACAAAGAAAGAAAGAAAGAAAGAAAGAAGGAAAGAAGTAAAGAAGGAAAGAGAAAAAGACCGAAAGAGTGAAAGAAATGAAAGAAAGATAGAAAGAAACAACGACAGAAAGAAACATAGAAAGAAAGAATCAGTCAAACAAAGAAAGAAACACAGAAGGAAAGAAAGAAAGAAAGAAAGATAGAAAGAAACAATTAAAGAAAGAAAGAAAGAAATAAGGAAGTATATAAGGAAAGAAACAACGAAGCAAGGTAAGAAGGAAAGAAGGAAAGAAGGAAAGAAAGAAAGAAAGAAGAACGGGAAAGAAGTAAAGAAAGAAAGAGATAAAGAGAGAAAGAAAGAGAAAAAGAAAGAAAGAATGAAAGAAATGAAAGAAATAAAGAAAGATAGAAACAAAGAAGGAAAGAAAGAAAGAAAGAAACAATCAAACAAAGAAAGAAACACAGAAAGAAAGAAAGAAAGAAAGATAGAAAGGAACAATTAAAGAAATAAAGAAATAAAGAAGGATATAAGGAAAGAAACAAGGAAACAAGGTAAGAAGGAAATAAGGAAAGAAAGAAAGAAAGAAATAAAGAAAGAAAGAAGGAAGGAAAGAAAGAAAGAGAGAAAGCGGAAAGAGAGAAAGAAAGAAACAAAAAAAGAATGAAAGAAAGAAAAAAGAAAGAAAGATAGAAAGAAAGAAAGAAAAAAGAAAGAAAAAAAGAACCAAAGAAAGAAACAAAGAAACAAAGAAAAAAAGAAAGAAAGAAAGAATGAAAGAAAGAAAGAACGAAAAAGGAAAGAGAAAGAAAGAAGAAAGGAAGGAAAGAATTAAGGAAAGAAAGAAAGAAACAAGGAAGGAAAGAAGTAAAGAAAGAAAGAAAACATAAAGAAAGAAATCAAGAAGGAAAGAAAGAGAGAATGAAAGAAAGAAAGTAAGAATGAAAGAAAGAAAGAAAGATGGAAGGAAAGAAAAACAAAGAAAGAAGGATAGAAAGAAAAAAAGAAACAAGAAAGAGAGAAAGAAAGAAAGAAACACAGAAAGAAAGACACAAAGAAAGACAGAAAGAATGAACGAAAGAGACAAAGAAGAATGGAGAGAGGGAAGGAAAGGAATAATGAGAGAAAGAAGGAAAGAAAGAAGGATAGAGAGAAACACAGAAAGAAAGAAAGAAACAAACAAAGGAACAAAGAAAGAAAGAAAGAAAGAAGGAAATAAAGAAAGAAGGAATGAAACGATGAAAGAAAGAAAGAAACAAAGAAACAAAGACAGAAACACAGAAAGAAAGAAAGAAAGAAAGAAAGAAAGAAGGAAGGAAGGAAGGAAGGAAAGTAAGTAGGAAGGTAAGAAAGAAGGAAACAACGAAACAAAGAAAGAAGGAAAGATGGAAAGAAAGAGAGAAAGAAAGAAAGAAGGAAAGAAGGAAGGAAAGAAGTAAAGAAAGAAAGAGAAAAAGAGAGAAAGAAAGAAAGAAAAAGAGAATGAAAGAAAGAAAGAAGGAAAGGAAGAAAGAGACAAACAAGAATGGAAAGAAGGAAGGAAAGGAAGAATGAGAGAAAGAAGGAAAGAAAGAAAGATGGAAAGAAGGACAGAAGGAAAGAAAGAAGGAAAGAAACAAAGAAAGATGGAAAGAAAGACAGAAGGAATGAAACGATGAAACAAAGAAAGAAAGAAAGTAAGAAAGACAGAATGACAGACAGAAAGAAAGAAAGAATTAAAGAAAGGAAGAAAGAAAGTAAGTAAGACGGAATGAAAGACAGAAAGAAGGAAATAAAGAAATAAATAAAGAAAGCAAGAAAGAAAGAAAGCAAGAAGGAAGGAAGGAAAGGAAGAAGGAAGGTAAGACAGAATGAAACAGGGAAACAAAGAAAGAAGAAGAGAAACAAAGAAAGAAAGAAAGAAAGAAAGAAGGAAAGAAGTAAAGAAGGAAAGAGAAAAAGACCGAAAGAGTGAAAGAAATGAAAGAAAGATAGAAAGAAACAACGAAAGAAAGAAACATAGAAAGAAAGAATCAGTCAAACAAAGAAAGAAACACAGAAGGAAAGAAAGAAAGAAAGAAAGAAAGATAGAAAGAAACAATTAAAGAAAGAAAGAAAGAAATAAGGAAGGATATAAGGAAAGAAACAACGAAGCAAGGTAAGAAGGAAAGAAGGAAAGAAAGAAAGAAAGAAAGAAGAACGGGAAAGAAGTAAAGAAAGAAAGAGATAAAGAGAGAAAGAAAGAGAAAAAGAAAGAAAGAATGAAAGAAATGAAAGAAATAAAGAAAGATAGAAACAAAGAAGGAAAGAAAGAAAGAAACAATCAAACAAAGAAAGAAACACAGAAAGAAAGAAAGAAAGAAAGAAAGATAGAAAGGAACAATTAAAGAAATAAAGAAATAAAGAAGGATATAAGGAAAGAAACAAGGAAACAAGGTAAGAAGGAAATAAGGAAAGAAAGAAATAAAGAAAGAAAGAAGGAAGGAAAGAAAGAAAGAGAGAAAGCGGAAAGAGAGAAAGAAAGAAACAAAAAAAGAATGAAAGAAAGAAAACAGAAAGAAAGATAGAAAGAAAGAAAGAAAAAAGAAAGAAAAAAAGAACCAAAGAAAGAAACAAAGAAAGAAAGAAAAAAAGAAAGAAAGAAAGAATGAAAGAAAGAAAGAACGAAAAAGGAAAGAGAAAGAAAGAAGAAAGGAAGGAAAGAATTAAGGAAAGAAAGAAACAAGGAAGGAGAGAAGTAAAGAAAGAAAGAAAACATAAAGAAAGAAAGCAAGAAGGAAAGAAAGAGAGAATGAAAGAAAGAAAGTAAGAATGAAGGAAAGAAAGAAAGATGGAAGGAAAGAAAAACAAAGAAAGAAGGATAGAAAGAAAAAAAGAAACAAGAAAGAGAGAAAGAAAGAAAGAAACACAGAAAGAAAGACACAAAGAAAGACAGAAAGAATGAAAGAAAGAAACAAAGAAATAAAAAAGAAAGAAGGAAGGAAGGTAGGAAAGAAAGAAGGAAGGAAAGAAAGAAGGAAACTAGGAAACGGAGAAAATAGAAACGAAGGAAAGAAAGAAAGAAAGAAAAAAAGAAAAAAGGAAAGAAAGAAATAAAGGAAGAACGAAAGAAAGAAAGAAATAAACAAACAAAGAAGGAAATAAAGAAAGACATAAGGAAAGAAAGAAAAAAGAAACAAAGAAAGAAAGGAAGTAAGTAAGAAAGTAAGTAACAAAGAAATATAAGAAAGAAAGAAAGAAAGAAAGAAAGCAGAAAAAAGGAAAGAAAGAAAGATAAAAACATAAAAAGAGAGATAAAAAGAAAGAAGGAAAGAAAGAGAGAAAGCGAGAAAGGAAGAAAGAAGGAAAGAAAGAAAGAAAGAAAGAGATAAAGAAGAATGGAGAGAGGGAAGGAAAGGAATAATGAGAGAAAGAAGGAAAGAAAGGACTGAGAGAAACACAGAAAGAAAGAAAGAAAGAAACAAAGGAACAAAGAAAGAAAGAAAGAAAGAAGGAAATAAAGAAAGAAGGAATGCAACGATGAAAGAAAGAAAGAAACAAAGAAAGACAGAAACACAGAAAGAAAGAAGGAAAAAAAGAAGGAAGGAAGGAAGGAACGAAAGAAAGTAGGACGGTAAGAAGGAAGGAAACAAGGAAACAAAGAAAGAAGGAAAGATGGAAAGAAAGAAAGAAAGGAATAAAGAAGGAAAGAAGGAAGGAAAGAAGTAAAGAAAGAAAGAGAAAAGGAGAGAAAGAAAGAAAGAAAAAGAGAATGAAAGAAAGACATAAGGAAAGAAAGAAAAAAGAAACAAAGAAAGTTAGGAAGTAAGTAAGAAAGTAAGTAACAAAGAAATATAAGAAAGAAAGAAAGAAAGAAAGAAAGAAAGAAAGAAAGCAGAAAAAAGGAAAGAAAGAAAGATAAAAAATAAAAAGAGAGATAAAAAGAAAGATGGAAAGAAAGAAAGTAAGCAAGAAAGAAAGAAGGAAAGAAAGAAAGAGACAAAGAAGAATGGAGAGAGGTAAGGAAAGGAATAATGAGAGAAAGAAGGAAAGAAAGAAGGACAGAGAGAAACACAGAAAGAAAGAAAGAAAGAAAGAAAGAAAGAAAGAATGAAAGAAAGAAACAAAGGAACAAAGAAAGAAAGAAAGAAAGAAGGAAATAGAGAAAGAAGGAATGAAACGATGAAAGAAAGAAAGAAACAAAGAAAGAAAGACAGAAACACAGAAAGAAAGAAAGAAAGAAAGAAAGAAAGAAAGAAGGAAGGAAGGAAGGAAAGAAAGTAGGAAGGTAAGAAAAAAGGAAACAAGGAAACAAAGAAAGAAGGAAAGATGGAAAGAAAGAAAGAAGGAAAGAAGGAAGGAACGAAATAAAGAAAGAAAGAAAGAAAGAGACAAACAAGAATGGAGAGAAGGAAGGAAAGGAAGAATGAGAGAAAGAAGGAAAGAAAGAAAGATAGAAAGAAGGACAGAAAGACAGAAAAAAGAAAGAAGGAAAGAAACAAAGAAAGAAAGAATGAAGGAATGAAACAATGAAACAAAGAAAGAAAGAAAGTAAGTAAGAAAGACAGAATGAAAGACAGAAAGAAAGAAAGAAGGAATTAAAAAAAGGAAGAAAGAAAGTAAGAAAGACGGAATGAGACAGAAAGAAGCAAATAAAGAAATAAATAAAGAAAGCAAGAATTAAAGAAAGAAAGCAAGAAGGAAAGAAGGAAAGAGAAAAAGAGAAAAAGAAAGAAAGAATGAAAGAAATAAAAGAAAGAAATATAGAAAGAAAGAAAGAAAGAAAGAGAGAAAGACAGAAAGAAAGAAAAAGGAAAGAAAGAGAGAAGGAACGGAAGAAAGAAGCAATTAAACGATGAAAGAAAGAAACAAAGAAAGAAAGAAGGAAAGAATGAAAGAAGTAAAGAAAGAAAGAGAGAAAGAGAGAAAGAAAGAATGAAAGAAAGTAAGAAAAATAGAAATAAGGAAAGAAAGCAAGATAGAAAGAAGGAAAGAAAATAAGATAGAAATAAAGAAAGAAATAAAGATAGAAAGTAAGAAGGAAGGGAGGAAAGGAAGAAAGAAGGAAAGAAAGAAGGAAACAAGGAAAGAAAGAAAGAAAGAAAGAAACAGAAAGTAAGAAAGACAGAATGAAAGACAGAAAGAATAAAGGAAGGAAAGAACGAAGGAAGGAAAGAAAGTAGGAAACAAGGGAACAAAGAAAGAAGGAAAGAAGGAAGGAAAGAAAGAAAGAAAGTAGGAAAGAAGGAAAGAAAGTAAGAAACAAAGAAAGACACAAAGAGAGAGAAAAAAGAAAGAAAGCAAGAAAGACAGAAAAAAGAGAGAGAGAAAGGAAGAAAAAAAATGAATGAATGAAAGAAAGAAGAAAATAGAAAGGCAGAAAGAAGGAAGGAAAGAAAGATAGAAAGAAAGAAAGAAGGAAGGATATAAGGAAAGAAACAAGGAAACAAGGTAAGAATTAAGAAGGAAAGAAAGAAAGAAGAAAGGAAAGAAGTAAAGAAAAAAGAAAGAAAGATAAAAAGAAAGAAAGATAGAAAGGAAGAAAGAAAGAAAGACAGACAGAAAGAAAGAAAGAAAGAAAGAAAGAAAGAAAGAAAGAAAAGAGAAAGAAAGAAAGTAAGTAAGAAAGAAATATAAGAAAGAAAGAAATCAGCAAAGAATTGAAGAAAGAGAGATAGAAGGAAGGAAAGAAGGATGGAAAGAAAGAAAGAAGGAAACAAGGAAACAAAGAAAGAAGGAAAGAAGAAAGGAAAGAAAGAAGCAAAGAAAGAACGAAAGAAAGAAAGAAAGAATGAAAGAAAGAAAGAAAGAAAAAAGAGAGAAAGAAAGAAAGAAAGAAAGAAAGAAGGAAAGAAAGAAAGAAAGAAAGAAAGAAAGAAAGAAGGAAAGAATGAAAGAAGTAAAGAAAGAAAGAGAGAAAGAGAGAAAGAAAGAATGAAAGAAAGTAAGAAAAATAGAAATAAGGAAAGAAAGCAAGATAGAAAGAAGGAAAGAAAATAAGATAGAAATAAAGAAAGAAATAAAGATAGAAAGTAAGAAGGAAGGGAGGAAAGAAAGAAAGAAGGAAAGAAAGAATGAAACAAGGAAGGAAAGAAAGAAAGAAAGAAAGAAACAGAAAGTAAGAAAGACAGAATGAAAGACAGAAAGAATAAAGGAAGGAAAGAACGAAGGAAGGAAAGAAAGTAGGAAACAAGGGAACAAAGAAAGAAGGAAAGAAGAAAGGAAAGAAAGAAAGAAAGTAGGAAAGAAGGAAAGAAAGTAAGAAACAAAGAAAGACACAAAGAGAGAGAAAAAAGAAAGAAAGCAAGAAAGACAGAAAAAAGAGAGAGAGAAAGGAAGAAAAAAAATGAATGAAAGAAAGAAAGAAGAAAATAGAAAGGCAGAAAGAAGGAAGTAAAGAAAGATAGAAAGAAAGAAAGAAGGAAGGATATAAGGAAAGAAACAAGGAAACAAGGTAAGAAGTAAAGAAGGAAAGAAAGAAAGAAAGAAGAAAGGAAAGAAGTAAAGAGAAAAGAAAGAAAGATAAAAAGAAAGAAAGATAGAAAGGAAGAAAGAAAGAAAGACAGACAGAAAGAAAGAAGGAAAGAAAGAAAAGAGAAAGAAAGAAAGAAGGAAAGAAAAGAAAGAAAGAAAGAAAGTAAGTAAGAAAGAAATATAAGAAAGAAAGAAATCAGCAAAGAATTGAAGAAAGAGAGATAGATAGAAGGAAGGAAAGAAGGATGGAAAGAAAGAAAGAAGGAAACAAGGAAACAAAGAAAGAAGGAAAGAAGAAAGGAAAGAAAGAAGCAAAGGAAGAACGAAAGAAAGAAAGAATGAAAGAAAGAAGGAAAGAAAGAAAGAAAGAAAAAAGAGAGAAAGAAAGAAAGAAAGAAAGAAAGAAAGAAAGAAATGAAGGAAGTAAGTAAGAAAGTAAAAAATAAAGAAATATAGGAAACAAAGAAAGAAAGCAGAAAAGAAGGAAAGAAAGTAGGAGAAAAACAGAAACAAGAGAGAAAGAAAGAAAGAAATACAGAAGGAAGGAAGGAAAGAGACAAAGAAGAATGGAGAGAGGGAAGGAAAGGAAGAATGAGAGGAAGAAGAAAAGAAAGAAGCATAGAAAGAAACTCAGAAAGAGAGAAAGAATTAAAGAAAGAAAGATAAAAAAAGAAAGAAACATAGAAAGAAAGAAAGAAAGAAAGAAAGAAAAAAGAGAGAGAGAAAGAAAGAACGAAAGAAAGAACGAAATACATAAAGTAAGAATGAAAGAAAGAAAGAAGGAAAGAGAAAAGAAAGAAAGGAGGAAGGAAATAAGGAAGGAAGGAAAGAAAGAAAGATGGAAGGTAAGAAAGAAGCAAACAAGGAAACAAAGAAAGAAGGAAAGAAGGAAAGAATGAAAGAAAGAAAGGAAGGAAGAAAGAAAGAAAGAAAGAAAGAAGGAAAGAAGGAAGTATAGAGAGAGAGAAAAATGAAAGAAATAAAAGATAGAAAGATAGAAAGAAAGAAAGAAAGAAAGAAAGAAAGAAAAAAGAAAGAAAAAAGAAAGAAAAAATTAAAGAAAGAAAGAAAGAAAGAAAGACGGAAAGAGAGAATGAAAGAAAGAAAGAAAGAAAGATAGAAAGAAAGAAACAATCAAATAAGGAAAGAAACAGAGAAAGAAAGAAAGAAAGAAAGAAATATAGAAAGAAAGAATCAATTAAAGAAAGATATAAAGAAAGAAGGAAAGAAGGAAGGAAAGATGTAAAGAGAGAAGGGAGAGAAAGAAAGAATGAAAGAAAGAAAAGAAAGAAAGATAGAAATTTAGAAAGAAAGATAGAAAGACAGAAGGAAAGAATTAAAGACAGAAACAAAGTAAAAATGAAGGAAAGAAAGATAGAAAGAAACAATCAAACAAAGAAAGAAACACAGAACGAAAGAAAGATAGAAAGAAAGAATTAAAGAAAGAAACAAAGAAAGAGAGAGAGAAAGAAAGAGAGAAAGAAAGAAAGAAGGTTAGAGAGAAAGAAACAAGGAAACAAAGAAAGAAGTTAAGAAAGAAAGTGAGAATGAAAGAAGGAAAGAAAGAAAGAGAGAAGAAAGAAAATGAAAGAAAGAAGTAAAGAACGAAAGAAAGAAGGAAAGAAACAAAGAAGGAAAGAAGGAAAGAAGGATGGAAAGAAGTAAAGAAAGAAAGAGACAAAGAGAGAAAGAAAGAAAGATAAAAAGAAAGAAAGAAAGAAAGATAGAAAGAAAGAAAGAAAGAAAGAAAGAAAGAAAAGAGAAAGAAAGAAAGTAAGTAAGAAAGGAATATAAGGAAGAAAGAAAGCATTAAAGAATTGAAGAAAGAGAGATAGATAGAAGGAAGGAAAGAAGGATGGAAGGAAAGAGGGAAGGAACGAAAGTAGGACACAAGAAAGAAAGAAAGAAGGAAAGAAGAAAGGAAAGAAAGAAGCAATGGAAGAACCAAAGAAAGAAACAAAGAATGAAAGAAAGAAAGAAGGAAAGAAAGAAAGAAAGAAAGAAAGAAAGAAAAAAGAGAGAAAGAAAGAAAGAAAGAGAGAAAGAAAGAAGGTAAGAAAGAAAGAAATATAGGAAAGAAAGAAACCAGGAAAGAAGGAAAGAAAGAAACAGAAAAAGAGAAAAAGAGAGACAGAAAGAAAGAAAGAAAGAAAGAAAGAAAGAAAGGAAGAAAGATGGAAGAAAGGAAAGAGACAAAGAAGAATCGAGAAAGGGAAGGAAAGGAAGAATGAGAGAAAGAAGGAAAGGAAGAAAATATCAAACATAGAAAGAAACACAGAAACAAAGAAAGTAATATAGACAGAAAGAATCAATTAAAGAAAGATATAAAGAAAGAAGGAAAGAAGGAAAGAAAGAAAGAATGAAAGAAGGAAAGAGGGAAGGAAAGAAGTAAAGAAAGAAAGAGACAAAGAGGGAAAGAAAGAAATTAAGATAAGAAGAACGAAAAAAAGATAGAAAGCAAGAAAGAATTAAAGAAAAAAGAAAGAAAGGACGAAAGAAAAAAAGAAAGAAAGTAAGAAAGAAATATAAGAAAGAAAGAAAGAAAGCGGGAAAGAAAGTAAGAAAGTAATAAAGAAAGAAACAAAGCAAGAAGAAGTGAAAGCATCAAAGAAAGAAGGAAAGAAAGGAGGAAAGAAGTAAAGAAAGAGAGAGAGAAAGAGAGAAACAAACAAACAAACAAACAAAGAAACAAAGAAAGAAAGAAAGAAAGAAAGAAAAAAGAAAGAAAGACAGCAAGAAAGAAAGAAGGAAGGAAAGAAGGAAGGAAAGAGTAAAGAAGAATGGAAAGAAGGAAAGAAGGAAGGAAACGAAGATAGAAAGAAGGAAAGATAGAACGAGAGAAAGAAAGCAAGTAAGAAAGAAAGATAGAGCGACAAATAAAGAAAGAAACAAAGAACGAAAGGAAGAAAGAAAGAATGAAAGAAAGAAAGAAAGAAAGAAGTAAAGAAGGATGGAAAGAAGGAAAGAAAGAATGAAAGAAAGAACTAAAGAGGGATGGAAAGAAGGAAGAAAGAAGAAATGCTAGAAAGAAAGAGCGAAAGGAAGAGAGAAACATAGAAAGAGAGAATCGAAGTAAAGAAAGAAGGAAGGAAAGAAAGAAAGATAGAAAGAAATAAAGAAAGAAAGAAAGACAGACAGACAGAAATAAAGAAAGAAAAAGAAAGAAAGAAAGAAAAACACAAAAAAATAATGAATGAAAGAAAGAAGGAATGAAAGGAACAAAGATAGAAGGTAAGAGAGAAGGAAAGAAGTAAAGAAAGAAAGAGGAAGAAAGAAAGAAGGAAGGAAGGAAAGAAAGAACGAAGGAAAGAAAGAAAGAAAGAAAGACAGAGAGAAAGAAAGAAAGAAAGAAAGAAACAAAGAAAGAAAGAAAGAAAGAAAGAAAACATAAGAAAGAAAGATAGACATAAGGAAGGAAAGAAGAAAGGAAAGAAAGATGGAAGGGAAGAAGAAAATTAAAAAAGAAAGAAAAAAGACAGAAGGAGAGAAAGAAAGAAATAAAGAAATAAAGAAAAAAGGAAGGAAGGGAAGAACGAAGGAAGGAAAGAAAGAAGGAAACAAGGAAACAAAGAAAGAAGGAAAGAAAGAAAGAAAGAAGAAAATTAAAAAAGAAAGAAAAAATACAGAAGGAGAGAACGAAAGAAAGAAAGAAAGAAAGAAAAAAGGAAGGAAGGAAAGAATGAAGGAAGGAAAGAAAGACGGAAACAAGGAAACAAAGAAAGAAGGAAAGAAGGAAGGAAAGAAAGAAAGAAGGAAAGAAAGAAACAAAGAAAGAAAGACAGAAAGAGAGAAAGAAAGATAGATAGAAAGAATGAAATGAAGAAAGAAGGAAAGAAAGAAATAAAGAAAGAAAGAAAGAGAGGAAGAAAGAAAGGAAGAAAGAATGACAGAAGGAAGGAAGGAAAGAACGAAGGAAAGAAAGAAAGAAGAAAGAAGGAAACAAAGAAAGAAGGAAACAATGAAAGAAGGAAAGAAAGAAAGAAAGAAAGAGAGAAAGAAAGAAAGTAAGAAAGAAATTAAGGAAGAAAGATAGAAAGAACGAAAAAAAGAAAGAATAACCGAAGGAAGGAAAAAAAAGGAAGGAAAGAAAGAAGGAAGGAAAGAAATAAACAAAGAAAGAAAGAAAGTAAAGAAACAAGGAAGGAAATTAAGAAAGATTGAAAGAAACATTGAAAGAAAGAAAGAAAGAAAGAAGGATAGAAAGAAAGCAAGAAAGCAGAAAAGAAAGAAACAAACAAAGAATGAATCAAAGAAGGAAGGAATTAAAGGATCAAAGAAAGAAGTAAAGAAAGGAGGAAAGAAGTAAAGGAAGAAAGAGAGAGAGAGAAAGAGAGAAAGAAAGAAACAAACAAACAAACAAACAAAGAAAGTACGAAAGAAAAAAGAAAGAAAGAAAAAAGAAAGACAGAAAGAAAGAAAGAAAGAAAGAAAGAAAGAAGGGAAGAAGGAAGTAATGAGATAAAGAAAAATGGAAAGAAGGAAAGAAGGAAGGAAACGAAGATAGAAAGAAGGAAAGAAAGAACGAGAGAAAGAAAGAAAGCAAGTAAGAAAGAAAGAAAGAAAGAAAGAAAGAAAGAAAGAGTGACAAATAAAGAAAGAACGAAAGGAAGAAAGAAATACTGAATGAAGTAAAATAGGATGGAAAGAAGGAAAGAAAGAATGAAATTAAGAACTAAAGAGGGATGGAAAGAAGGAAGAAAGAAGAAATCCTAGAAAGAAAGAAGGAAAGGAAGAGAGAAACGTAGAAAGAATGAAAGAAAGAAAGTAAAGAAACAAGGAAGGAACGAAAGAAGGATAGAAAGAAACAAGGAAAAAAAGAACCAAACAAAGAACGAATGAATGAAAGAAAGAAGGAAGGAATGAAAGGATAAAAGAAAGAAGGAAAGAGAGAAGGAAAGAAGTAAAGAAAGAGAGAAAGAAAGAATGAAAGAAAGAAGAAACAAACAAAGAAAGAAAGACAGAAAGAAAGAAAGAAGGAATGAGATAAAAAGAATGGAAAGAAGGTAGGAAGGAAAACAGGAAATAAGAAACAAGGAAAGATGCAAGGAAAGAAAGAAAGAAAGAAAGAAAGAAAGAAAGAAAGAAAGAAAATAAGAAAGAAAGATAGAGAGACTAAGAAAGAAAGAAGGAAGGAAAGAAAGAAAGAAAGTAAGAAATAAAGAGAGTCAAAGAAAGAAAGAAAGAACGAAAGGAAGAAAGAATAAAAAAAGGAAGAAGTAAAGACGTATGGAAAGAATGAAAGAAAGAACTAAAGAACGATGGAAAGAAGGAAGAAAGAAGAAATGCTAGAAAGAAAGAAGAAAAGGAAGAAAGTAACAAAGAAAGATAGAAAGAATGAAAGAACGAAAGAAAGATAGTAAAGAAAGAAGGAAGGAAAGAAAGAAAGATAGAAAGAAAGACAGGCAAAAAGAAAGAAAGAAACATAAGTAAAGAAGGAAAGAAAGAAACAAACAAAGAAAGAATGAAGGAATGAAAGGAAAGAAGTAAGGAAAGAAAGAGAGAAAGAAAGAATGAACGGAGGAAGAAAGAAACAAAGAAAGAAAGTTAGAAAAGACAGAAAGAAGGACAGAAAGAGAGAAAGAAAGAAAGAAGGAAGGAAGGAAAGAAATAAAGAAGGAAAGAAAGAAGGTAAGAATGAAGGAAGGAAGTAAAGAACGAAATAGAAAAAGCGAGAAAGAAAGACAGAAAGTAAGAAAAGAAAGAAAGAAAGAAGGTAAGAAAGAAAGACAGAAAGGGAGAAAGAAATAAAGAAACAAGGAAAGAAAGAACGAAAGAAAGAAAGAAAGGGAGAAAGAAAGAAAGATAGATAGAAAGAATGAAAGAAGGAAAGAAAGAAAGAATGAGAGAAAGAAAGAGAGATAGAAATAAAGAAAGAGGGAAAGAAAGAAGGAAACATAGAAAGAAAGTAAAGAAAGAAAGAAGGAAGCAAAGTAAGAAAGAAAGATAGAGAGACAAAGAAAGAAAGAAAGAAAGACAAAAAGAAAGAAAGAGGGAAACAAGGAAAGAAGGAAAGAAGCAAGGAATGAAAGAAAGAAAGAAAGAAAGAAAGAAACAGAGAAAGAAAGAAAGAAAGAAAGAAAGAAAGACAGAAAGAAAGACAGAAAGAAAGAAAGAAAGAAAGAAAGAAAGAGAGAAAGAATGAAAGAAAGAAAAAAAGAAAGAAAGACAGAAGGAAGGAAAGAAGGAAGGAAGGAAAGAAAGAAATAAGGAAAGAAAGAAGATAACAAGGAAAGAAGGAAAGAAGGAAGGAAAGAAAGAACTAAAGAGGAATGGAAACAAGGAAGAATGAGGATATGCTAGAAAGAAAGAAGGAAAAGGAGAAAGAAACATAGAAAGAAAGAAAGAGAGAGAGAAAGAAAGAAAGAAGGAAAGAAAAAACGAAAGAAAGAAAGATAGAAAAAAGAAAGGAAGAAAGAAAGAGAGAATGAAAGAGAGAGAGAAAGAAAGAAAGAATGAAACAAACAAAGAAAAAGAAAGAAAGAAACCGACAAGGTAAGAATGGATGAAAGAAAGAAGGAATGAAGGGAAGAAAGAAAGAAGGAAAGAAAGAAGTAAAGAAAGAAAGAGAAAAAAGAAAGGAAGAAAGAAGGAAGGAAGGAAAATACGAAGGCAAGAAGCAAGGAAAGAAAGAAAGATAACAGAGAGAAAGAAAGAAAGACGGAAAGAAAGACAGAAAGGAAGAAAGAAGAAAGAAAGACAGAAAGAAAGAAAGACGGAAAGAAAGAAAGACAGAAGAAAGAAACAAAGAGGGAAAGAAAGAAATTCAGAATGAGAGAAAGAAAGAAAGATAGAAATAAAGAAAGAAAGAAAGAAAGAAAGAAAGAGAGAAAGAAAGAAAGAGAATGAGAAAGAAAGAAAGTAGGCAACAATGAAGGAAAGAAGTAAAGAAAGAAAGAGAAAAAGTGAAAAAGGGAGAAAGAAAGAAAGAAAGAAAGAAGAAAAGAATGAAAGAAGGAAAAAAGACAGAAGAAGAGAGAGAAAGAAAGAAAGAAAGAAAGAAAGTAAGAAAGAATGAAAGAAAAAAGGAAGGAACGAAAGAACGAATGAAGGAAAGAAAGAAGGAAACATAGAAAGAAGGAAAGAAGGAAGGAAAGAAATAAAGAATGAAGGAAAGAAAGAAAGAGAGACAGAAAGAGAGAAAGAAAGAAACAGAGAAGGAAAGAAAGAAAGAAAGACAGAAAGAAAGAATGAAGGAGAGAGAGAAAGAACGAAAGAATGAATGAAAGAAAGAAAGAAAAAGGAAAGAAGGAAAGACAGACAGAAAGAAATGAGAAAGAAAGAGAAAGAAAGAAAGAGAAAGGAAGAAAGGAAGAAAGAATAACAGGAGTAAGGAACAAAGGAAAGAACGAATGAAGGAAAGAAAGAAGGAAACAAGGAAACAAAGAAGGAAGGAAGGAAAGAAAGAAGGAAGGAAAGAAAGAAAAATAGACAGAAAGACAGAAAAACGAAAGAAAAAAGAATGAAAGAAACAAACAAAGAAAGAAAGAAAAAAGAAAGAAAGAAAGAAAAAGAGAGAAAGAAAGGGAGAAAGAAAGAAAGAAAGAAAAAACAATGGAAGAAGGTAAGAAACAAGGAAAGAAGTAAAGAAAGAGATAAACAGAGAAAGAAACAAAGAAAAAAGGAAGAAGGCAACAAAGAAAGAAAGAAGGAAAGAAAGAAAGAATAAAAAGAATAAGAGAAAGTAAAGAAAGAAGGAAGGAAACAAAGAAAAATAGAAAGAAAGATTGAAAGAAAGAAAGAAAGAAGGATAGAAAGAAAGATAGAAGGAAAGATAGAAAGAAACTAACAAAGAATGAGTGAAGAAAGAAGGAATGAAAGGATCAAAGAAAGAAGGCAAGAACTAAAGAAAGAGAGAGAGGAAAAGAGAAACACAGAAACAAACAAACAAAGAAACAAAGAAAGAAAGAAGGACAAAAAGAAAGACAGACAGAAAAAAGAAAGAAAGAAAGACACACAAAAAGATACAAAAAACAAAGGAAAAAAGAAAAAAGAGAAAGAAAGAAAGAAAGAAGGAAGGAAAGAACTATGGAAGGAAAGAAAGAAGGAAATAAGGAAACAAAGACAGAAGGAAAGGAGGAAGGAAAGAAAGAAAGAGAGAAAGAAAGAAAGACAGAAAGCAAGACAGAAGGAAAGAAAGACAGAAAGAAAGAAAGAAATTAAGAAGGAAAGAAGAAAAAGAAAGAAAGACAAAAGGAAGGAAAGAAGGAAGGAATTAGAGAAAGAAGAATGGAAAGAAAGAAGGGAACGAGGAAACAAGGAAAGAAGGAAGTAAAGAAAGAAAGAAAGAAAGAAAGAAGGAAGGAAAGAAGGAAATAAACAACGACTGAAAGAGAGAAAGACAGAAAGAAAGAATGAATGAAGGAAAGAAGGATGGAAAGAGATAAAGAAGAATGGAAAGAAGTAAAGAAGAAAGGAAGGAAAGAAAGCAAGATCGAAAGAAAGATTGAAAGAAACAAAGAAAGAAAGATAGATAGAAAGAAAGAAAGAAAGAATGAAGGAAAGAAGAATGGAAAGAGACAAAGAAGAATGGATAGAAGGAAACAAGGCAGGAAGAAAAGGAAGATAGAAACAACGAAATAAAGATCGATAGAAAGAAAGAAATAAAGAGAGAGAGAAAGAAGAAAGAAAGAGCGACAAAGAAAGAAATAAAGAAAGAAAGAAATAAAGGAAGGAAGAAAGAAAGGAGTAAATTGGATGGAAAGAATTAAAGAAAGAATGAAAGAAAGAACTACAGAAGGATGGAAAAAAGGAAGAAAGAAAGAGGAAATGCTAGAAAGAAAGAAGGAAAGGAAGAAAGAAACATAGAAAGAAAGAAAGATAGAAATAAAGAAGGAAAGCAAGAAACAAACAAACAATGAATGAGAGAAAGAACCACAGAAGGATGGAAAAAAGGAAGAAAGAAAGAGGAAATGCTAGAAAGAAAGAAGGAAAGGAAGAAAGAAACATAGAAAGAAAGAAAGATAGAAATAAAGAAGGAAAGCAAGAAACAAACAAACAATGAATGAAAGAAAGAACGAATGAAAAGATCAAGGAAAGAAGGAAGGAAAGAAGGAAAGAAGTAAAGAAATAAAGAGACAAAAAAGAATGAAAGAAAGAAGGAAAGAAAGAAAGAAGGAAGGAAGGAAGGAAGAAAGGAAAGAAATAAGGAAAAAAGGAAACAAAGAAAGAAGGAAAGAAGGTAAGAAAGAAAGAAAGAGAGAAAGAAAGAAAGACAGAAAGCAAGAAAAAAAGAAAGAAAGAAAGAAGGAAAGAAAGACAGACAGAAAGCAAGAAAGATAGAAGGAAAGAAAGGAAAAAAAGAAGGAAAGAAAGACAGAAGGATGGAAAGAAGGAAGGAAAGAAAGAAGGAAACAAGGGAAGAATGAAAAAAGGAAGGAAAAAAGAGGGAAAGAAAGACAGAAAGAGAGAAAGAAGGGAAGAAAGAAAGAAGGAAAGAAAGGAAGAAAATAGTAAGGAAAGAAAGAACCAAGGAAGGAATGAAAGAAGGAAACAAGGAAACAAAGAAAGAGGGAAAGAAGGAAGCAAGGAACGAACGAAAGAAAGAAAGAAAGAAAGAAGGAAAGAAAAAAAGAAAGAAACAAAGACAGAAACAGAGAAAAAAGAAAGAAAGAATGAAAGAAAAAAGGAAGGAAAAAGAAGCAAAGAAGGATGGTAAGAGGCAAAGAAAGAATGTAAGAAAGAAGTAAAGAAGGATGGAAAGATAAAATCGTAGAAAGAAGGAATGGAAGAAAGAAACAAAGAAAGAAAGAGTGAAAGAATGAACGAAAGAGATATATGAGAATGAAAAGAAGCAAAGAAGGAAGGAAGGAAAGGAAGAACGAAATAAAGAATTAAAGAAAGTAAGATAGAAAGAAAGAAGGAAAGAAATAAAGAAAGAAAGAGAAAAAGAGAGAAAGAAAGAGAAAAAGAGAGAAAGAAAGAAACAAAAGACGAAGGAAGGAAAGAACGAAGGAAGGAAAGAAAGAAGGAAACAACGAAACAAAGAAAAAAGGAACGAAGGAAGCAAAGAAAGAAAGAACTAAAGAAAGAAAGAAAGAGAGAAAGAAAGAAAGACAGAACGAAAGAAGGAAAGAAACAAAGAAACAAAAAAGAAGAAAGAAAGACAGAGCAAAGGAAAGAAGGAGGGAAAGAAAGAATGAATGAAAGAAAGAAGTAAACAAGGAAACAAGGAAAGAAGGAGAGAATGAAGGTAGGAAAGAAAGAAACAAAGGAAGAAAGAAAGAAAGATTAAAAAAGAAAGAAAGTAAACAAAAATAGAAGTAAAGAAAGAAAGAAAGAAAGAAAGAAAGAAAGAAAGATAGTAAGAAAGATAGAAAGAAAGAAAGAAAGAAAGAAAACAGGACAGAAACAAACAAACAAAGAAAGAATGAATGAACGAATGAATGAATGAAAGAAATAAAGAATGAAAGAATCAAAGAAAGACGGAAAGAAAGAAAGTTAGAAAAGACAGAAAGAAAGACAGAAAGAAAGAAGGAAAGAAAGAAAGAAAGAAAGAAGGAACGAAGGAAAGAAATAAAGAAGGAAAGAAAGAAGGTAAGAATGAAAGAAAGAAAAAAAAGAAAGAAAGACAGAAGGAAGGAAAGGAGAAAGGAAAACACAAAACAAGGAAAGAAGGAAGGAAAGAAAGAAAGAAAGAAGATAAGAAAGAAAGACCGAAAGAGAGAAAGAAAGAAACAAACAAAGAAAGAGAGAGAAAGAAAGAAAAAAAGCAGGTAAGAATGAAGCAAAGAAGTAAAGAAAGAAAGAGAGATATAAATAAATAAATAAGTAAATAAATAAAGAAAGAAAGAAAGAAAGAGAGAAAGAAAGAAAGATAGATGGAAAGAAAGAAGGAAAGAAAGAAAGAGAGAAAGAAAGAGAGACAGAAAGAAAGAGAGAAAGAAAGAAAGAAACAGAAATAAAGTAAAGAAACAAGGAAGGAAAGAATAAAGATAGAAAGAAAGAAAGATAGAAAGAAGGAAGGAAGGAAGGAAAGAAAGAAGGACGGAAACAAAGAAGGAAATAAGGAAACAAAGAAAGAAGGAAAGAAGGAAGGAAAGAAAAAAGAAGGAAAGAGAGAAAGAAAGAAAGAAAGAAAGATAGAAAGACAGAAAGAAAGAAAGAAAGAAAGAAAGAAAGAAAGAAAGAAAGAATGAAAGAAGGAAAGAAAGAGAGACAAAGAAACAAAGAAGGAAGGAAAGTAAGAAAGAAAGATCGAGAGACAAAGAAAGAAAGAATGAAGAAAAGAAAGAAAGACAGAAGCATAGAAAGAAAGACAGACAAAAAGAAACAAACAAACAAAGAAAGAAAAAAAAAAAGGAAGAAAGAAAGAAGCATGGAAGGAAAGAACGATGGAAGAAAAGAAAGAAGGAAATAAGGAAAAAAGAAAAAAGGAACGAAGGAAGCAAAGAAAGAAAGAAAGAGATAAATAAAGAAAGAAAGAAAGAAAGAAAGAGAGAAAGAAAGACAGAGAGAAAGACAGAGAGAAAGACAGAAAGCAAGACAGAAGGAAAGAAGGACAGAAAGAAAGAAAGAAAGAAAGAAAGAAAAAAGGAAAAGAAAGAAAGACAGAAGGAAGGAAAGAAGGAAGGAATTAGAGAATGAAGAAAGGAAAGAAAAAAGGAAACAAGGAAACAAGGAAGGAAGTCAAAGAAGGAAGTAAAGAAAGAAAGAAAGAAAGAACGACTGAAAGAGAGAAAGACAGAAAGAAAGAATGAATGAAGGAAAGAAGGATGGAAACAAATAAAGAAGAATGGAAAGAAGTAAAGAAGGAAGGAAGGAAGGAAAGGAAGATAGAAAGAAGGAAAGAAAGTTCGATAGAAAAAAGAAAGAAATCAAGAAAGAAAGAAGGAAAGAAAGAAAGTAAGAAAGAAAAAAAGAGCGACAAAGAAAGAAAGAAAGAAAGAAAGAAAGGAAGGAAGAAAGAAAGAATGAAAGAAAAAAAAGAAAGAACTAAAGAAGGCTGCAAAGAAGTAAAGAGAGAATGAAATAAGGAACTAAAGAAGGATGGAAAGAAGGAAGAAAGAAGAAATGCTAGAAAGAAATAAGGAAATTAAGAAAGAAACATAGAAAGAATAAAAAGAAAGAAAAAAGAACGAAAGAAAGAAAGTAAAGAAAGAAGGAAAGAAAGAATGAAAGATAGAAAGAAAGAAAGAAAGATAGAAATAAAGAAAGAAAGATAGAAATAAAGAAGGAAAGAAAGAAACAAACAATGAAAGAATGAATGAAAGAAAGAGGGAATGAAAGGATCAAAGAAAGAAGGAAGGAAAAAGTAAAGAAAGAAAGAGAGAAAGAAAGAAAGACAGAAAGAAAGAAGGAAAGAAACAAAGAAACAAAATAAAGAAAGAAAGAATGAGTAAAGGAAAGAAGGAGGGAAAGAAAGAATGAATGAAAGAAACAAGTAAACAAGCGAACAAGGAAAGAAGGAGAGAATGAAGGCAGGAAAGAAAGAAACAAAGGAAGAAAGAAAGAAAGAAAGAGGGAATGAAAGGATCAAAGAAAGAAGGAAAGAATCAAGGAAAGAACTAAAGAAAGAAAGAGAAAAAAGAAAGAAACAAGGAAGGAAGGAAGGCAAGAAGCAAGGAATGAAAGAAAGAATACAGAAAGAAAGAAAGACAGAAAGAAAGAAACACAAAAAAGAAAGAAAGAAGAAAGAAAGAAACGAAGAAAGTAAGAAACAAAGAAAGACAGAAAGAAAGAATGAAAGAGAGAAGAAGAACGAAGGAATGAATGAAAGAAAGCTAGAAGAATGAAAAAAAGAAAGAAAGAAAGAAAGACAGAAAGAAATAAGAAAGAAAGAAAGAAGGAAAGAAAGAACAATAGAAAGAAAGAAACAAACAAAGTAGGAAAGAAAGAGAGACAAAGAAAGAAAGGAAGGCAGGAAGAAAGAATGAATGAAAGAAAGAAAGAAGTAACGAAGGATGGAAAGAAGGACAGAAAGAGTGAAAGATAGAACTAAAGAAGGATGGAAACAAGGAAGAATGAGGATATGCTAGAAAGAAAGAAGGAAAAGAAGAAAGAAAGATAGAAAGAAAGAAAGAAAGAAAGAAGGAAAGAAAGAACGAAAGAAAGATAGAAAAAAAGACAGGAAGAAAGAAAGAAAGACAGAATGAAAGAGAGAGAGAGAAAGAGAGAAAGAATGAAAGAAACAAAGAAAAAAGAAAGAAAGAAACCGACAAGGAAAGAATATATGAAAGAAAGAAGGAATGAAAGGAACAAAGAAAGAAGGAAAGAAAGAAGGAAAGAAGTGAAGAAAGAAAGAGAAAAAAGAAAGAAAGAAAGAAGGAAGGAGGGAAAGAACGAAGGCAAGGAGCAAGGAAAGAAAGAAAGAAAACAGAAAGAAAGAAAGACAGAAAGAAAGAATGACAGAAAGAAAGAAAGAAGAAAGACAGAAAGAAAGACAGAAGAAAGAAACAATTAGGAAAGAAAGAAAGAAATTCAGAATGAGAGAAAGAAAGAAACAATGTAGGTAAGAATGAAGGAAAGAAGTAAAGAAAGGAGGAGAAAAAGAGAAAAAGGGAGAAAGAAAGAAAGTAAGAAAAAAGAAAGGAAGGAAAGAACAAAGGAAGGAAAGAAAGAAGGAAACAAGGAAACAAACAAAGAAGGAAAGAAGAAACGAAGGAAAGAAAGAAAGAAAGAAAGAAAGAAAGAAAGAAGAAAAGAATGAAAGAAGGAAAAAAGACAGAAGGAGAGAGAGAAAGAAAGAAAGAAAGAAAGAAAGAAAGAAAAAAGGAAGGAAGGAAGGAAAGAACGAAGGAAGCAAAGAAAGAAGGAAACATAGAAAGAATGAAAGAAGGAAGGAAAGAAATAAAGAATGAAGGAAAGAAAGAAAGAGAGACAGAAATAGTGAAAGAAAGAAAGAATGAAAGAAAGAAAGAAAGGAAGAAAGAAAGAAACAAAGAAAGAAAGAAAGAAAGACAGAAAGAAAGAATGAAGGAGAGAGAGAAAAAACGAAAGAATGAATGAAAGAAAGAAAAAGGAAAGAAAGAAAGAAAGAAAGACAGACAGAAAGAAATAAGAAAGAAAGAAAGAAAGAAAGAAAGAAAGAAAGAAAGAGAGAAGGTATGAAAGGAAGAAACAATGGCAGAAGGAAGGAACGAAGGAAAGAAAGAATGAAGGAAAGAAAGAAGGAAACAAGGAAACAAAGAAAGAAGGAAGGAAAGAAAGAAAGAAAAATAGACAGAAAGACAGAAAGAACGAAAGCAAAAAGAATGAAAGAAACAAAGAAAGAAAGAAAGTAAAAAGAAAGAAAGACAGAAAGAAAAAGAGAGAAAGAAAGAGAGAAAGAAAGAAAGAAAGTAAGAAAGAAAAAAGAATGGAAGAAGGTAAGAAACAAGGAAAGAAGTAAAGAAAGAGAAAAACAGAGAAAGAAACAAAGAAATAAGGAAGAAGGAAAGAAAGAAAGAAAGAAGGAAAGAAAGAAAGAAAGAAAGAGAGAAAGAAAGTAAGAATAAAAAGAGAATGAAAGAAAGTAAAAAAAGAAGGAAGGAAACAAAGAAAGATAGAAAGAAAGATTGAAAGAAAGAAAGAAAGAAGGATAGAAAGAAAGATAGAAGGAAAGAAAGAAAGAGACAAACAAAGAATGAATGAAGAAAGAAGGAATGAAAGGATCAAAGAAAGAAGGAAAGAACTAAAGAAAGAGCGAGACGAAGAGAGAAAGAAAGAAACAAATAAACAAAGAAACAAAGAAAGAAACAAAGTCTGAAAGAAAGAAAGAAAGAAAGAAAGAAACGAAGAAAGAAAGAAACAAAGAAAGACAGAAAGAAAGAATGAAAGAGAGGAGAAGAACGAAGGAATGAATGAAAGAAAGATAGAAGAAAGAAAGAAAGAAAGAAAGACAGAAAGAAATAAGAAAGAAAGAAAGAAAGAAAGAAGCAAATGAAAGAAAGACAGAAAGAAGGAAGGAAACTATGAAAGAAAGAAAGAAACAAACAAACAAAGAAACAAAGAAAGAAAGAACCAAGGAAGGAAAGAAAGAAAGAATGAAAAAACGAAAGAAAAAAGAAAGATAGAAGGAAGGAAAGAAAGAAGGAAAGAAAGAACTAACAGAAAGAAAGAGAGAAAGAAAGAAAGAGACATAGAAAGAAAGACAGAAAGAAAGAAACAAACAAACAAATAAGATAGAATGAATGATCGAAAGATGGAAAGAAAGAAAGAAGGAATGAAACGATGAAAGAAAGAAAGAAGGAAGGAAAGAAGTAAAGACAGAAAGAGACAAAGAAGAGTGGAGAGAAGGAAGGAAGGAAAGGAAGAATGAGACAAAGAAGGAAATAACGATAGAAAGAAAGAAAGAAAGACAGAAGGAAATAATTAAAGAAGGATGGTAAGAAGGAAAGAATCAAAGAAAGAAGTAAAGAAGGATGGAAAGAAGGAAATAGAGAATGAAAGAAGTATGGAAAGAAGGAAGAAAGAAGAAATGCTATAAACAAAGAAAGAAAGAAAGAAAGCAAGAAACAAAGTAAGAAATAAGTAAGAAAGAAAGAAAGAACAAACAAGAATTGAGATAAGGAAGGAAAGCAAGAATGAGAGAAAGAAGGAAATAAAGATAGAAAGAAAGAGAGAAAGAAAGAAAGAAAGAAAGAAAGAAAGAGAGAAGCAAAGAAGGAAGCAAACAAAGAAAGAAAGAAAGAATGAAAGAATTAAAGAAGGATGGAAAGAAGGAAAGAAAGAATGAAACAAAGAGGTAAAAAAGGTTGGAAAGACGGAAAGAAAGAATGAAAGAAAGAAGCAAAGAAGTATGGAAAAAAGGAAGAAAGAAGGAATGCAAGACAGAAAGAAAGAAAGAAAGATAGAAAGAAAGATAGAAAGAAACAGACAAACAAACATACAAAAATGAAAGAAAGAGCGAAAAAAGAAAGAAAGCAAGTAAGAAAGAAAGAAAGCAGGAAAGAATTAAAGAAAGAAAGAGAAAAAGAGAGACAGAAAGAAAGAAAGAAAGCATGAGAGCATGAAAGAAAGAAACAAACTAAGAAAGAAGGAAAGAACGAAAGAGACAAAGAAGAACAGAAAGAAGGAAGGAAAGGAAGAATGAGAGAAAGAAGGAAAGAAAGATAGAAAGAAAGACAGAAAGAAAGAAGAAATAAAGAGAAAAAGAGAGAAAGAAAGATATAATGAAATAAATAAAAGAAAGAAGGATAAAAAGAAAGTAGAAAGAAAGAAAGAAAGAAGGAAAGAGAGAAAGAAAGAAAGGCAGATGGAAAGAAAGAAACAATCTTAAAAAGAAGGAAACGTAGAAAGAAAGAAAGAAAGAGATATAGAAAGAAAGAAACAATTAAAGAAAGAAAGAAAGAAACAACGAAGGAAAGAAGGAAAGAAAGAAAGAAAGAAAGAAAGAAAGAAAGAAATATAGAAAGAAAGAAACAATTAAAGAAAGAAAGAAAGAAAGAAGGAAAGAAGGAAAAAAGAAAGAAGGAAAGAAGGAAGGAAAGAAGTAAAGAAAGAAACAGACAAAGAGAGAAAGAAAGACGGATAAAAAGAAAGAAAGATAGAAAGCAAGAAAGAATGAAAGAAAGAAAAAAGAAAGAAAGAATGAACCAAAGAAAAAAGAAAGGAAGTAAGTAAGAAAGAAATATAAGAAGGAAAGAAAGCAGGAAAAAATTAAGAAAGAAACAGAAAAAGAGAGACAGAAAGAAAGAAAGAAAAAGAGAATGAAAGAAAGAAAGAAAGAAAGAAAGAAAGAAAGAAAGAAAGAAAGAAGGAATGAAAGAAAGAGACAAAGAAGAATGGAGAGAAGGAAGAAAGGAAGAATGAGAGAAAGAAGGAAAGAAAGGTAGAAAGAAGGACAGAATGAAAGAAACAAAGAAAGAAAGAAAGAACGAAAGAAAGAAACAAAGAAAGAAAGAAAGAAAGAAAGAAGGAAAGAAAGAAAGAAGGAATGAAACGATGAAACAAAGAAAGAAACAAAGAATGAAAGTAAGAAAGAGAGAATGAAAGAAAGAAAGAAAGAAAGAAAGAAAGAAAAAGAAAGCAAGAAGGAAGGAAGTAAGGAAAGAAAGAAGGAAGGTAAGAACGAAGGAAACAGGGAAACAAAGAAAGAAGGAAATAAATAAATAAATAAAGAGAGAGAGAACGAAGGAAAGAAGTAAAGAAGGAAATAGAATAGAGAGAAAGAAAGAAATAAATAAGGAAGGAGAGAGAGAGAAAGAAAGAAAGAAAGAAAGGAAGAAAGAAAGAAAGAAAGAAAGGAAGAAAGAAAGATAGAAAGAAAGAAACAATCAAACAAAGCAAGAAACACAGAAAGAAAGAAAGAAACAAAGAAATATAGAAAGAAAGAAACTACTAAAGAAAGAAAGAAAGAAAGAAAGAAAGAAGGAAAGAAGGAAAGAAAGAAAGAAAGAAAGAACGAAGGAATGAAAGAAGGATGGAAAGAAGTAAAAAAATAAAGAGACAAAGAGATTAAGAAAGAAAGATAAAAAGAAAGAAAGAAAGAAAGAAAGATAGAAAGCAAGAAAGAATGAAAGATAGAAAAAAGAAAGAACGAAAGAAAAAAGAAAAGAATTAAGTAAGAAAGAAATATAAGAAAGAAAGAAAGAAAGAAAGATGGAAAGAAAGAAAGAAAAAAAAGAAGAAAGGAAAGAAGGAGAGAATGAAAGAAAGAAAGAAACAAAGAAATATAGAAAGAAAGACAGAAAGAAATAAAGAAAGAAAGAAGGAAAGAAGAAAAAGAAAGAAAGACAGAAGGAAGGAAAGAAGGAAGGAATTAGAGAAAGAAGAAAGGAAAGAAAAAAGGGAACAAGGAAACAAGGAAAGAAGGAAAGAAGGAAGTAAAGAAAGAAAGAAGGAAAGAAAGACCGACTGAAAGAGAGAAAGACAGAAAGAAAGAATGAATGAAGGAAAGAAGGATGGAAAGAGATAAAGAAGAATGGAAAGAAGTAAAGAAGGAAGGAAGGAAGGAAAGGAAGATAGAAAGGAGGAAAGAAAGACGATAGAAAGAAAGGAAGAAATCAAGAAACAAAGAAGGAAAGAAAGACAGAAAGTAAGAAAGAAAAAAAAGAGCGACAAAGAAACAAAGAAAGAAAGGAAGGAAGAAAGAAAGAATGAAAGAAAAAAAGAAAGAAGTAAAGAAGGATGGAAAGAAGGAAGAAAGAAGAAATGCTAGAAAGAAATAAGGAAATTAAGAAAGAAACATAGATAGAATAAAAAGAAAGGAAAAAGAACGAAAGAAAGAAAGTAAAGAAAGAAGGAAGGAAAGAATGAAAGATAGAAAGAAAGAAAGAAAGATAGAAATAAAGAAAGAAAGATAGAAATAAAGAAGGAAAGAAAGAAACAAACAATGAAAGAATGAATGAAAGAAAGAGGGAATGAAAGGATCAAGGAAAGAAGGAAGGAAAAAAGTAAAGAAAGAAAGGGAGAAAGAAAGAAAGACAGAAAGAAAGAAGGAAAGAAACAAAGAAACAAAATAAAGAAAGAAAGAATGAGTAAAGGAAAGAAGGAGGGAAAGAAAGAATGAATGAAAGAAACAAGTAAACAAGCGAACAAGGAAAGAAGGAGAGAATGAAGGCAGGAAAGAAAGAAACAAAGGAAGAAAGAAAGAAAGAATAAAAAACAAAGAAAGAAAGTAAAGAAAAATAGAAGGAAAGAAAGAAAGAAAGAAAGAAAGAAAGATAGAAAGAAAGAAAGCAAGAAAGAAAGAAGGCAGGATAGAAACAAACAAACAAAGAAAGAATGAATGAATGAATGAAACAAAGAAGGAATGAAAGAATCAAAGAAAGATGGAAAGAAAGAAAGTTAGAAAAGACAGAAAGAAAGACAGAAAGAAAAAAAGAAAGAAAGAAGGAAGGAAGGAAAGAAATAAAGAAGGAAAGAAAGAAGGTAAGAATGAAGCTAAGAAGTAAAGAAGGAAAGAGAAAAGGCAAGAAAGAAAGACAGAAAGAAAGAAAGACAAAAAGAAAGACAGAAAGAAAGAAAGAAAGAATGAAAGAATGAAAAAAAGAAAGAAAGACAGAAGGAAGGAAAGAAGGAAGGAAAACACGAAACAAGGAAAGAAGGAAGGAAAGAAAGAAAGAAAGAAGATAAGAAAGAAAGACAGAAAGAGAGAAAGAAAGAAACAAACAAAGAAAGAGAGAGAAAGAAAGAAAGCAGGTAAGAATGAAGCAAAGAGGTAAAGAAAGAAAGAGAGAAATAAATAAATAAATTAATAAATAAAGAAAGAAAGAAAGAAAGAAGGAAGGAAAGAAGATAGGAATTAGAGAAAGAAGAAAGGAAAGAAGGAAGGGAACAAGTAAACAAGGAAAGAAGGAAGTAAAGAAAGAAAGAAAGAACGACTGAAAGAGAGAAAGACAGAAAGAAAGAATGAATGAAGGAAAGAGGGATGGAAAGAGATAAAGCAGAATGGAAGAAGTAAAGAAGGAAGGAAAGGAAGATAGAAAGAGGGAAAGAAAGTTCGATAGAAAGAGAGGAAGAAATCAAAAACAAAGAAGGAAAGAAAGACAGAAAGTAAGAAAGAAAAACAAGAGCGACAAAGAAAGATGGAAAGAAAGGAAGGAAGAAAGAAAGAATGCAAGAAAAAAAAGCAAGAGGTAAAGAATGCTGGAAAGAAGTAAAGAAGGAAGGAAGGAAGGAAAGGAAGATAGAAAGGAGGAAAGAAAGACGATAGAAAGAAAGGAAGAAATCAAGAAACAAAGAAGGAAAGAAAGACAGAAAGTAAGAAAGAAAAAAAAGAGCGACAAAGAAACAAAGAAAGAAAGGAAGGAAGAAAGAAAGAATGAAAGAAAAAAAGAAAGAAGTAAAGAAGGATGGAAAGAAGGAAGAAAGAAGAAATGCTAGAAAGAAATAAGGAAATTAAGAAAGAAACATAGATAGAATAAAAAGAAAGGAAAAAGAACGAAAGAAAGAAAGTAAAGAAAGAAGGAAGGAAAGAATGAAAGATAGAAAGAAAGAAAGAAAGATAGAAATAAAGAAAGAAAGATAGAAATAAAGAAGGAAAGAAAGAAACAAACAATGAAAGAATGAATGAAAGAAAGAGGGAATGAAAGGATCAAGGAAAGAAGGAAGGAAAAAAGTAAAGAAAGAAAGGGAGAAAGAAAGAAAGACAGAAAGAAAGAAGGAAAGAAACAAAGAAACAAAATAAAGAAAAAAAGAATGAGTAAAGGAAAGAAGGAGGGAAAGAAAGAATGAATGAAAGAAACAAGTAAACAAGCGAACAAGGAAAGAAGGAGAGAATGAAGGCAGGAAAGAAAGAAACAAAGGAAGAAAGAAAGAAAGAATAAAAAACAAAGAAAGAAAGTAAAGAAAAATAGAAGGAAAGAAAGAAAGAAAGATAGAAAGAAAGAAAGAAAGCAAGAAAGAAAGAAGGCAGGATAGAAACAAACAAACAAAGAAAGAATGAATGAATGAATGAAACAAAGAAGGAATGAAAGAATCAAAGAAAGATGGAAAGAAAGAAAGTTAGAAAAGACAGAAAGAAAGACAGAAAGAAAAAAAGAAAGAAAGAAGGAAGGAAGGAAAGAAATAAAGAAGGAAAGAAAGAAGGTAAGAATGAAGCTAAGAAGTAAAGAAGGAAAGAGAAAAGGCGAGAAAGAAAGAAAGACAGAAAGAAAGAAAGAAAGACAAAAAGAAAGACAGAAAGAAAGAAAGAAAGAATGAAAGAATGAAAAAAAAGAAAGAAAGACAGAAGGAAGGAAAGAAGGAAGGAAAACACGAAACAAGGAAAGAAGGAAGGAAAGAAAGAAAGAAAGAAGATAAGAAAGAAAGACAGAAAGAGATAAAGAAAGAAACAAACAAAGAAAGAGAGAGAAAGAAAGAAAGAAAGCAGGTAAGAATGAAGCAAAGAGGTAAAGAAAGAAAGAGAGAAATAAATAAATAAATTAATAAATAAAGAAAGAAAGAAAGAAAGAAGGAAGGAAAGAAGATAGGAATTAGAGAAAGAAGAAAGGAAAGAAGGAAGGGAACAAGTAAACAAGGAAAGAAGGAAGTAAAGAAAGAAAGAAAGAAAGAACGACTGAAAGAGAGAAAGACAGAAAGAAAGAATGAATGAAGGAAAGAGGGATGGAAAGAGATAAAGCAGAATGGAAGAAGTAAAGAAGGAAGGAAAGGAAGATAGAAAGAAGGAAAGAAAGTTCGATAGAAAGAGAGGAAGAAATCAAAAACAAAGAAGGAAAGAAAGACAGAAAGTAAGAAAGAAAAACAAGAGCGACAAAGAAAGATGGAAAGAAAGGAAGGAAGAAAGAAAGAATGAAAGAAAAAAAAGCAAGAAGTAAAGAATGCTGGAAAGAAGTAAACAGAGAATGAAATAAGGAACTAAAGAAGGATGGAAAGAAGGAAGAAAGAAGAAATGCTAGAAAGAAATAAGGAAATTAAGAAAGAAGATTAGAAAGAATAAAAAGAAAGAAAAAAGAACGAAAGAAAGAAAGTAAAGAAAGAAGGAAGGAAAGAATGAAAGATAGATAGAAAGAAAGAAAGATAGAAATAAAGAAGGAAAGAAACAAACAAACAAAGAAAGAATGAATGAAAGAAAGAGGGAATGAAAGGATCAAAGAAAGAAGGAAGGAAGGAAGGAAAAAAGTAAAGAAAGAAAGAGAGAAAGAAAGAATGAAAGAAAGAAAGAAAGCAAGAAAGACAGAAAGAAAGAAAGAAAGTAGGAAAGAAAGAAAGAAAGAAAGAAGGAAGGAAGGAAGGAAAGAAAGAAAGAAAGACAGAAAGAAAACAGAAAGAAAGACAGAAAGAAAGAAAGAGAGAAAGTAAGAAAGTAAGAAAGAATGATAAAAGGAAGGAACGAAGGAAAGAACGAATGAAGGAAAGAAAGAGGGAAACAAGGAAACAAAGAAAGAAGGATAGAAGAAGGAAGGAAAGAAAGAAGGAAAAAAGAAAGAAAGAATGAAAGAAAGACAGAAAGAAAGAAAGAAAGAAAGAAAGAAAGAAAGAAAGAAGGAAAAAAAGAAAGAAAGAAACAAACAAAGAAAGAGATAAAGAAGAATGGAAAGAAGCAAAGAAGTAGGGAAGGAAAGGAAGAAAGAAAGAAGGAAAGAAAGAACGATAGAAAGAAAGAAAGAAACAAAGTAAGAAAGCAAGAGAGACAAAGAAAGAAAGGAAGGAAGGAAGAAAGAATGAATGAAAGAAGGAAGTAACGAAAGAACGAAAGAAAGAATGAAAGAAAGAACTAAAGAGGGATGGAAACAAAGAAGAATGAGGATATGCTAGAAAAAAGAAACATAGAAAGAGGGAAAGAAAGAACGAAAGAAAGACAGAAAAAAGGAAGGAAGAAAGAAAGAAAGAATAAAAGAGAGAGAAAGAACGAAATAATGAAAGAAACAAAGAAAAAAGAAAGAAAGAAACCGACAAGGAAAGAATGGATGAAAGAAAGAAGGAATGAAAGGAACAAAGAAGGAAGGAAAGAAAGTAGGAAAGAAGTAAACAAAGAAAGAGAAAAGAGAAAGAAAGAAAGAAGGAAGGAAGGAAAGAACAAAGGAAGGAAAGAAAGAAGGAAACAAGGAAACAAACAAAAAAGGAAAGAAGGAACGAAGGAAAGAAAGAAAGAAAGAAAGAAAGAAGAAAAGAATGAAAGAAGGAAAAAACACAGAAGGAGAGAGAGAAAGAAAGAAAGAAAAAAGGAAGGAAGGAAGGAAAGAACGAAGGAAGCAAAGAAAGAAGAAAACATAGAAAGAAGGAAAGAAGGAAGGAAAGAAATGAAGAATGAAGGAAAGAAAGAAACAGAGACAGAAAGAAAGAAAGACAGAAAGAAAGAACGAAAGAAAGAAATATAGAAAGAAAGAAACAATTAAAGAAAGAAAGAAAGAAGGAAAGAAGGAAAAAAGAAAGAAAAAAGAAAGAAAGAAGGAAAGAAGGAAGGAAAGAAGTAAAGAAAGAAACAGCCAAAGAGAGAAAGAAAGAAAGATAAAAAGAAAGAAAGAAAAAAAAGAAGAAAGGAAAGAAAGAGAGAAAGAGACAATGAAAGAAAGAAACAAACAAAGAAATATAGAAAGAAAGAAACTATTAAAGAAAGGAAGAAAGAAACAGGGAGGGAAAGTAAGAAAAAAAGATAGAGAGACGAAGAAAGAAAGAAAGAAAGAAAGAAAGAAAGAAAAAAAGAAAGAAATACAGAAAAATAGAAAGAAAGACAGACAAAAAGAAACAAACAAAGAAGGAAAGAAAGAAAAAAAAGAAAGACAGAAAGAAAGAAAGAAGCAAGGAAGGAAAGAACGATAGAAGGAGAGAAAGAAGGAAATAAGCAAACAAAGAAAGAAGGATAGAAGAAAGACAGAGAGAAAGAAAGAAAGAAAGACAGAAAGAAAGAAACAAAGAAGGAAAAGAAAGAAAGACAGAAGGAAGGAAAGAAGGAAGGAATTAGAGAGAGAAAGGAAAGAAAGAAGGGAACAAGGAAACAAGGAAAGAAGGAAAGAAGGAAGTAAAGAAAAAAAGAAAGAAAGAAAGAAAGAAAGAACGACTGAAAGAGAGAAAGACAGAAAGAAAGAATGAATGAAGGAAAGAAGGATGGAAAGAGATAAAGAAGAATGGAGAGAATTAAAGAAGGAAGGAAGGAAAGGAAGATAGAAAGAAGGAAAGAAAGTTCGTTAGAAAGAAAGGAAGAAATCAAGAAACAAAGAAGGAAAGAAAGAAAGAAAGTAAGAAAGAAAAAAAAGAGCGACAAAGAAAGAAAGAAAGGAAGGAAGAAAAAATGAAAGAAAAAAAAAGAAAGAAGTAAAGAAGGCTGGAAAGAAGTAAGGAGAGAATGAAATAAGGAACAAAAGAAGGATGGAAAGAAGGAAGAAAAAAGATATGCTAGAAAGAAATAAGGAAATTAAGAAAGAAACATAGTAAGAATAAAAAGAAAGAAAAAAGAACGAAAGAAGGAAAGTAAAGAAAGAAGGAAGGAAAGAATGAAAGATAGAAACAAAGAAACATAGAAATAAAGAAAGAAACATAGAAATAAAGAAGGAAAGAAAGAAACAAACAAAGAAAGAATGAAAGAAAGAGGGAATGAAAGCATCAAAGAAAGAAGGAAGGAAAAAAGTAAAGAAAGAAAGAGAGAAAGAAAGAATGAAAGAAAGAAAGAAAGTAAGAAAGACAGAAAGAAAGAAAGTAGGAAAGAAAGAAGGAACGAAGGAAAGAAAGAAAGAAAGACAGAAAGAAAACAGAAAGAAAGACAGAAAGAAAGAAAGAAAGAAAGAAAGAGAGAAAGTAAGAAAGTAAGAAAGAATGACAAAAGGAAGGAACTAAGGAAAGAACGAATGAAGGAAAGAAAGAAGGAAACAAGGAAACAAAGAAAGAAGGATAGAAGAAGGAAGGAAAGAAAGAAGGAAAGAAAGAAAGAAAAAAAGAAAGAAAGACAGAAAGAAAGAAAGAAAGAAAGAAGGAAAGAAAGAAAGAAAGAAGGAAAGAGATAAAGAAGAATGGAAGGAAGGAAGAAAGAAAGAATGAATGAAAGAAAGAAGTAACGAAGGATGGAAAGAACGAAAAAAAGAATGAAAGAAAGAACTAAAGAGGAATGGAAACAAGGAAGAATGAGGATATGCTAGAAAGAAAGAAGGAAAAGAAGAAAGAAACATAGAAAGAAAGAGAGAAAGAAAGAAAGAACGAAAGAAGGAAAGAAAGAACGAAAGAAAGAAAGATAGAAAAAAGAAAGGAAGAAAGAAGGAAAGAAAGAAAGAATGAAAGACAGAGAGAAAGAAAGAATGAAACAAACAAAGAAAAAAGAAAGAAAGAAACCGACAAGGAAAGAATGGATGAAAGAAAGAAGGAATGAAAGGAACAAATAAAGAAGGAAAGAAGTAAGCAAAGAAAGAGAAAAAAGAAAGAAAGAAGGAAAGAAGGAAAGAACTAAGGCAGGAAGCAAGGAAAGAAAGAAAACAGAAAGAAAGAAAGAAAGTAAGAAAGAAAGACAGAAAGAAAGAAAGACAGAAAGAAAGAAGAAAGAAAGACAGAAAGTAAGATAGACAGAAAGAAAGACAGAAGAAAGAAACAAAAAGGAAAGAAAGAAAAAAAATTCAGAATGAGAGAAAGAAAGAAAGTAGGTAACAATGAAGTTAAGAAGTAAAGAAAGAAAGAGAAAAAGAGAGAAAAGGAGAAAGAAAGAGAGAAAGAAAAAAGGAAGGAAGGAAAGAACAAAGGAAGGAAAGAAAGAACGAAACAAGGAAACAAACAAAGAAGGAAAGAAGGAACGAAAGAAAGAAAGAAAGAGGAAAAGAATGAAAGAAGGAAAAAAGACAGAAGGAGAGAGAGAAAGAAAGAAAGAAAAAGGAAGGAAGGAAGGAAAGAACGAAGGAAGCAAAGAAAGAAGGAAACATAGAAAGAAGAAAAGAAGGAAGGAGTGAAATAAAGAATGAAGGAAAGAAAAAAGAGGGACAGAAAGAGATAAAGAAAGAAAGAAATAAAGAAAGGGAGAAAGAAACAAAGAAAGAAAGAAAGAAAGAATGAAGGAGAGAGAGAGAAAGAACGAAAGAATGAATGAATGAATGAAAGAAAGAAAGAAAAAAGAAAGAAAGACAGACAGAAAGAAATAAGAAAGAAAGAAAGAAAGAAAGAAAGAGAGAAAGTATGAAAGGAAGAAAGAATGACAGAAGGAAGGAACGAAGGAAAGAACGAATGAAGGAAAGAAAGAAGGAAACAAGGAAACAAAGAAAGAAGGAAGGAAAGACAGAAGCAAGGAAAGAAAGAAAAATAGACAGAAAGACAGAAAGAAGGAAAGAAAAAAGAATGAAAGAAACAAACAAAGAAAGAAATAAAAAAGAAAGAAACACAGAAAGAAAAAGAGAGAAAGAAAGAGAGAAAGAAACAAAGAAACAAAGAAAGTAAGAAAGAAGAATGGAAGAAGGTAGGAAACAAGGAAAGAAGTAAAGAAAGTGAAAAACTGGGAAAGAAACAAAAAAAGGAAGAAGGAAAGAAAGAAAGAAAGAAAGACGGAAAGAAAGAAAGAAGGAAAGAGAGAAAGAAAGAAAGAATAAAAGAGAATGAAAGAAAGTAAAGAAAGAAGGAAGGAAACAAAGAAAGATAGAAAGAAAGATTGAAAGAAAGAAAGAAAGAAAGAAAGAAAGAAGGATAGAAAGAAAGATAGAAAGAATGAAAGAAAGAAAAAAACAAAGAAAGGAAGACAGAAGGAAGGAAGGAAGGAAAGAAAGAAATAAGGAAAGAAAGAAGGAAACAAGGAAACAAGGAAAGAAGGAAAGAAGGAAGGAAAGAAATAAAGAAATAAAGAAGGATAGAAAAAAAGAAAGAACGACAGAATGAGAGAAAGACAGAAAGAAACAAATAAAGAAAGAAAGAAAGAAAGAAAGACAGAAACAATGAAGGAAAGAAGAATGGAAAGAGACAAAGAAGAATGGATAGAAGGAAAGAAGGCAGGATGGAAAGGAAGATAGAAACAAGCAAATAAAGTTCGATAGAAAGAAAGAAATCAAGAAAGAGAGAAAGAAAGAGAGAAAAAAAAGAAAGAGCGACAAAGAAAGAAAGAAAGAATGAAAGAAACAAAAGAAGGAAGAAAGAAAGAAGTAAAAAAGGATGGAAAGAAGTAAAGAAAGAATGAAAGAAAGAACTACAGAAGGATGGAAAGAAGGAAGAAAGAAAGAGGAACTGATAAAAAGAAAGAAGGAAAGGAAGAAAGAAACATAGAAAGAAAGTAAGATAGAAATAAAGAAGGAAAGAAGGAATCAAACAAAGAAAGAAGGAAGGAAAGAAATAAGGAAAAAAGGAAACAAAGAAAGAAGGAAAGAAGGTAAGAAAGAAAGAAAGAAAGAAAGAAAGAAAGAGAGAAAGAAGGAAAGAAAGAAAGAAAGAAAGACAGACAGAAAGCAAGAAAGTTAGAAGGAAAGAAAGGAAAAAAATAAGGAAAGAAAGACAGAAGGATGGAAAGAAGGAAGGAAGGAAAGAAAGAAGGAAACAAGGCAAGAATGAAAAAGGAAGCACAGAAAGAAGGAAAGAAAGACAAAGAGAGAAAGATAGGAAGAAAGAAAGAAGGAAAGAAAGGAAGAAAAAAGGAAGGAAAGAAAGAACCAAGGTAGGAAAGAAAGAAGGAAACAATGAAACAAAGAAAGAAGGAAAGAAGGAAGCAAGGAAAGAACGAAAGAAAGAAAGAAAGAAGGAAGGAAAGAAAGAAAAAAAAGACAGAAACAGAGAAAAAAGAAACAAAGAAAGAAAGAAAGAATGAAAGAATAAAGGAAGAAAAAAGAAGCAAAGAAGGATGCTAAGAAGGAAAGAAAGAATGAAAGAAAGAAGTAAAGAAGGATGGAAAGATAAAATCGTAGAAAGAAGGAATGGAAGAAGGAAACACAGAAAGAAAGAGTGAAAGAAGGAAAGAAAGAGAAAAAGGAGAATGAAAAGAAGCAAAGAAGGAAGGAATGAAAGGAAGAATGAAAGAAACAAAGAATTAAAGAAAGTAAGATAGAAAGAAAGAAGTTAAGAAGGAAGGAAAGAAGTAAAGAAAGAGAAAAAGAGAGAAAGACAGAAAGAAAAGGAACGAAGGAAGCAAAGAAACAAAGAAAGAAAGAGATAAAGAAAGAAAGAAAGACAGAAAGATATAAAGAAGGAAAGAAACAAAGAAAGAAAGACAGAGCGAAGGAAAGAAGGAGGGAAAGAAACAAGGAATGAAAGAAAGAAGTAATTAAGGAAACAAGGAAGGAGAGAATGAAGGCAGGAAAGAAAGAAACAAAGAAAGAGAGAAAGAAAGAATAAAAAAGAAAGAAAGTAAAGAAAAATAGAAGGAAAGAAAGAAAGAAAGAACGAAAGAACGAAAGAAAGATAGAACCAAAGATAGAAAGAAAGAAAGAAAGCAGGATAGAAAAAAACTAAGGAAGAACGAATGAAAGAAAGAAGGAATGAAAGAATCAAAGAAAGATGGAAGGAAACAAGGAAAGAAGTAAAGAAAGATAGAGAGAAAGAAAGAAAGAAAGAAACAAAGAAACAAAGAAAAAAGAAAGAAAGAAAGAAAAAAAGAAAGAAAGACAGAAAGAAAGAAGGAAGGAAAGAAAGAAGGAAAGAGATAAAGAAGAATGGAAAGAAGGAAAGAAGGAAGGAGGGAAAGTAAGAAAGAAAGAAGGAAAGAAAGAACGATAGAAAGAAAGAAACAAACAAAGTAAGAAAGAAAGAGAGACAAAGAATTAAAGAAAGGAAGGAAGAAAGAATGAATGATAGAAAGAAAGAAGTAACGAAGGATGGAAAGAAGGAAAGAAAGAATGAAAGAAAGAACTAAAGAGGGATGAAAACAAGGAAGAATGAGGATATGCTAGAAAGAAAGAAGGAAAACAACAAAGAAACATAGAAACAAAGAAAGAAAGAAAGAAGGAAAGAAAGAACGAAAGAAAGAAAGATAGAAAAAAAGAAAGGAAGGAAGAAAGAAAGAAAGACAGAAAGAAAGAATGAAAGAGAGAGAGAAAGAAAGAAATAATGAAAGAAACAAAGAAAAAAGAAAGAAAGAAACCGACAAGGAAGGAATGGATGAAAGAAAGAAGGAATGAAAGGAACAAAGAAAGAAGGAAAGAAAGAAGGAAAGAAGTAATGAAAGAAAGAGAAAAAAGAAAGAAAGAAAGAAGGAAGGAAGGAAAGAATGAAGGCAAGAAGCAATGAAAGAAAGAAAGAAAACAGAAAGAAAGAAAGAAAGACAGAAAGAAAGAAAGACAGAAAGAAAGAAAGAAAGAAAGAAGAAAGAAAGACAGAAAGAAAGACAGAAAGAAAGAAAGACAGAAGAAAGAAACAAAAAAGGAAAGAAAGAAAGAAATTCAGAATGGGAGAAAGAAAGAAAGATAGACAGAAACAAAAAAGAAGGAAAAAAGAGAAAGAAAGAAAGAAAGAAAGAGAGAGACAAAGAAAGAAAGTAGGTAAGAATGAAGGAAAGGGGTAAAGAAAGAAAGACAAAAAGGGAGAAGAAAGAAACAAAGAAAAAAGGAAGGAAGGAAGGAACAAAGGAAGGAAAGAAAGAAGGAAACAAGGAAACATACAAAGAAGGAAAGAAGGAAGGAAGGAAAAAAGAAAGAAAGAAAGAAAGAAAGAAGAAAAGAAAGCAGAAAAGAATGAAATAAGGAAAAAAGACAGAAGGAGGGAGAGAGAGAAAGAAAGAAAGAAAGAATGAAGGAAGGAAAGAACGAAGGAAGGAAAGAAAGACGGACACATGGAAAGAAGGATAGAAGGAAGGAAAGAAATAAAGAAAGAAGAAAAGAAAGAAAGAGAGACAGAAAGAGAGAAAGAAAGAAGGAAAGAAAGAAAGATAGAAAGGAAGTAGGAAAGAAACAAAGAAAGAAAGAAAGAAAGACAAAGAAAGAATGAAGGAGAGAGAGAAAGAACGAAAGAATGAATGAAAGAAAGAAAGAAAAAAGAAAGAAAGAAAGACAGAAAGAAATAAGAAAGAAAGAAATAGAGAAAGTAAGAAAGGAAGAAAGAATGACAGAAGGAAGGAACGAAGGAAAGAACGAATGAAGGAAAGAAAGAAACAAGGAAACAAAGAAAGAAGGAAGGAAAGAAAGAGGGAAGGAAAGAAAGAAAGAAAAATAGGCAGAAAGACAGAAAGAACGAAAGAAAAAAATGAAAGAAACAAAGAAAGAAAGAAAAAATAAAGAAAGACAAAAAGAAAAAGAGAGAAAGAAAGAGAGAAAGAAAGAAGGAAAGAAAGAAAGATAGAAAGAAAGAAAGAGAGAAAGAAAGAAAGAATAAAAGAGAAAGAAAGTAAAGGAAGAAGGAAGGTAACAAAGAAAGATAGAAAGAAAGATTGAAAGAAAGAAAGAAAGAAGGATAGGAAGAAAGATAGAAGGAAAGAAAGAAACAAACAAACAAAGAATGAATGAAGAAAGAAGGAATGAAAGGATCAAACAAAGAAGGAAAGAACTAAAGAAAGAGAGAGAAAGAAAGAAAGAAAGAAAGAAAGAAACAAACAAAGAAACAAAGAAAGAAAGAAAGGAAGGAAGAAAGAAAGAAAGAAAGACAGAAAGAAAGAATGAGAGAGAGAAGAAGAAGGAAAGAATGAATGAAAGAAAGAAAGAAAAAAGAAAGAAAGAAGGACAGAAAGAAATAAGAAAGAAAGAAAGAAAGACAGAAA
>CM060970.1:112481838-112571838 GCA_030765045.1 Tenodera sinensis | reverse complement strand
CAATGGAAGAAATAAAGAAACAGAGAGATAAAGAAGAATGGAAAGAAGGAAGTAAGGAAAGGAAGTATAAAAGAATGAAGGAAATAAGGATACAAGGAAAGAAAGTTAGAAAGAAAGTAAGGAAGAAAGAAAGTAAGAAAAGAAAGAAAGAAAGAAGAAAGTACGAAAGAAGGAAATTAGAAAGAAGGAAAGAAAGAAAGAAAGAGAGGAAGAGAGAATGAAGGAAAGAAAGAAAAAAGAAAGAAACAAGGAAAGAAATAAAGATAGAAAGAAAGAAAGCAAGAAGGAAAGTAGGAAAAAAGAAAGAAAGAAGGGAAAAAAGAAAGAGATAAAGGAGAATGAAAAGAAGAAAGGAAGGAAAGGAAGAATGAAAGAAAGAAGGAAAGAAAGAACGATAGAAGGAAAGGAAGAAAGAATGATAGAAAGAAAGAGGGAAGGAAAGAAAGAAAGAAACAAAGAAAGAATGAATGAAAGAAAGAAAGAGGTAAAGAAGAATGGAAAAAAGAAGCAAGGAAAGGAAGAATGCAAGAAAGAGGGAAAGAAAAATAGATAGAAAGGAAGACAGTAAGAATGAAACAAAGAAAAAGGAAAGAAAGAAATAAAGTAGGTAAGAAAGAGAAATAAAGAAAGAAAGATGGAAAGAAGGAAAGAAGGAAAGAAAGAGAGTGAAAAAGAGAGACAGAAAAAAAGAAAGAAAGAATGAAAGAAAGAAAGAAAAAAGAAAGAATGATGGAAAGAAAGAAAGAAAGAGACAAAGAAGAATGGAGAAAAGGAATGAAGGAAACGAAGAATGAGAGAAAGAAGGAAAAAAGGAAGATAGAAAGATAGACAGAAAGAAAGAAACAAAGAAGGAAAGAAAGAAGGAAGGGAAGAAAGAGAGAAAGAGAGAATGAAAGAAAGAAAGAGATAAAGAAGAATGGAAAGAAGGAAGGACGGAAAGGAGGAATGAAAGAAAGAAGGAAAGAAAGAAAGATAGAAGGAAAGGAAGAAAGAAAGAAAGAAAGAAAGAAAGAAAAAAAGAAGGAAAGAAACAAGGAAGGAAAGAAAGAAACAAACAAAGAAAGAAAGAATTAATGAAAGAAAGAGATAAAGAAGAATGCAAAAAAGAAGCAAGGAAAGGAAGAATGCAAGAAAGAGGGAAAGAAAAATAGATAGAAAGAAAGAAAGAATAAAACAAAGAATAAGGAAAGAAAGAAACAAAGTAGTTAAGAAAGAGAAATAAAGAAAGAAAGAAGGAAAGAATGAAAAAAGGAAATAAAGAGAGTGAAAAAGAGAGACAGAAAAAAAGAAAGAAGGAATGAAAGAAAGAAAAAAAGAAAGAATGATGGAAAGAAAGAAAGAAAGAGACAAAGAAGAATGGATAAAAGGAATGAAGGAAAGGAAGAATGAGAGAAAGAAGAAAAAAAAAGAAAGATAGAAAGACAGAAAGAAAGAAGGAAAGAAAGAAAGAAGGAAAGAAAGAAGGAAGGAAAGAAAGAAAGTAAGAAAGACAGAAAGAAAGAAAGAAAGAAAGAAAGAAAGGAAGAAAGGAAGAAGGAAAGAAAAAAAGAAAGAAGGAAAAGAAAGAAAGACAGAAAGAACGAAGGAAAGTAAGAAAGAATGAAAGAAACAAAGAAACAAAGAAAGAAAGGAACAAGGAAAGAAAGAAAGAATGAAAAAACGAAAGAAAGAAAGATAGAAGGAAGGAAAGAAAGAAGGAAACAAGGAAACAAAGAAAGAAGGAAAGAAGGAACTAACAGAAAAAAGGAGAGAAAGAAAGAAAGAGACAAAGAGGAATGGAGATAAGGAACGTGGGAAAGGAAGAATAAGAGAAAGAAGGAAAAAAAGATAGATAGAAAGAAAGACAGAAAGAAAGAAACAAACACACAAAAAAGATAGAATGAATGAAAGAAAGATGGAAAGATAGAAAGAAGGAATGAAACGATGAAAGAAAGCAAAAAATAAAGAAGGAAGGAAAGAAGTAAAGAAAGAAAGAGACAAACAAGAATGGAGAGAAGGAAGGAAGGAAAGGAAGAATGAGACAAAGAAGGAAATAACGATAGAAAGAAAGAAAGAAAGAAAGAAGGACAGAAAGAAATAATTAAAGAAGGATGGAAAGAAGGAAAGAAAGAATCAAAGAAAGAAGTAAAGAAGGATGGAAAGAAGTAAATAGAGAATGAAAGAAGTATGGAAAGAAGGAAGAAAGAACAAATGCTAGAAAGAAAGAAAGAAAGAAAGAAAGAAAGGAAGCAAGAAAGAAAGTAAGAAAGAAAGAAAGAAAGTAAGAAAGAAAGAGACAAACAAGAATTGAGAGAAGGATGGAAAGGAAGAATGAGAGAAGGAAGGAAATAAAGATAGAAAGGAAGAGAGAAAGAAAGAAAGAAACAAAGAAAGAAAGAAAGAAAGAGAGAAAGAAAGAAAGAAACAAACAAACAAACAAAGAATGAAAAAATTAAAGAAGGATGGAAAGAAGGAAAGAAAGAATGTAACAAAGAAGTAAAGAAGGATGGAAAGATGCAAAGAAAGAATGAAAGAAAGAAGCAAAGAAGTGTGGAAAAAAGGAAGAAAGAAGGAAAGATAGAAAGAAAGATAGAAAGAAAGAAAGAAAGAAACAAACAAACAAAAAATATGAAAGAAAGGGCGAAAAAAAGATAGAAAGCAAGCAAGAAAGACATATAAGTAAGAAAGAAAGAAAGCAGGAAAGAGCTAAAGAAAGAAAGAGAAAAAGAGTGACAGAAAGAAAGAAAGAAAGCATGAGAGAAAGAACGAAAGAAAGAAAGAAAGAAAGAAAGAAAGAAGGAAATAAAGAAAGAGACAAGGACGAATAGAAAGAAGGAAGGAAAGGAAGAATGAGAGAAAGAAGGAAAGCAAGATAGAAAGAAAGACAGAAAGAAAGAAGGAAAGAAAGAAAGAAAGAAAGAAAGAAAGAAAGAAAGAAAGAGAAAGAGATAAATAGAAGGAAGGATGGAAAGAAGGAAGGAAAGAAGGAAGGAAACAAGGAAACAAAGAAAGAAGCAAAGAAGAAAGGAAACAAAGAAGCAAAGGAAGAACGAAAGAAAGAAAGAAAGAAAGAAAGAAAGAAAGAAAGAAAAAAGAAACAAAGAAAGGAAGTAAGTAAGAAAGTAAGTAAGAAAGAAATATAAGAAAAAGAAACCAGGAAAGACGGAAAGAAAGAGAAAAACAGAGACAGAAAGAAAGAAAGAAACAAAGAAAGAAAGAAGGAAAGAAAGAAAGAGACAAAGAAGAATTTAAAGAGGGAAGGAAAGGAATAATGAGAGAAAGAAGGCAAGAAAGAATGATAGAAAGAAGGAAAGAAAGACCGAAGGAATGAAACGATGAAAGAAAGAAAGAAACAAAGAAAGAAAGACAGAAACACAGAAGGAAAGAAATAAAGAAAGTAAGAAAGAAAGAAAGGAAGAAAGAAAGAAGGCAGGAAGGAAAGAAAGAAGGAAGGTAAGAAAGGAGGAAACAAAGAAAGAAGGAAAGAAAGAAAGAAAGAAGGAAAGAAGGAAGGAGAGTAGTAAAGAAAGAAAGAGACAAAGAGAGAAAGTAAGATGTAATGAAATAAATAAAAGAAAGAAGGATAGAAAGAAAGAAGAAAGATAGAAAGAATAATGAAAGAGAGAAAGAAAGAAAGAAAGAAATAAGGAAAGAGAGAAAGAAAGAAAGAAAGAAAGACAGATGGAAAGAAAGAAACAATCAAAAAAAAAGAAAGAAACGCAGAAAGAAAGAAAGAAAGAAAGAAATATAGAAAGAAAGAAACAATTAAAGAAAGAAAGAAACAAAGAAGGAAAGAAGGAAAGAAAGAAAGAAAGAAAGAAAGAAAGAAATATAGAAAGAAAGAAACAATTAAAGATAGAAAGAAAGAAGGAAAGAAGGAAAAAAGAAAGAAAAAAAGAAAGAAAGAAGGAAAGGAGGAAGGAAAGAAGTAAAGAAAGAAACAGACAATGAAAGAATGAAAGAAAGAAAAAAGAAAGAAAGAAGGAATGAAAGAAAGAGACAAAGAAGAATGGAGAGAAGGAAGAAAGGAAGAATGAGAGAAAGAAGGAAAGAGAGAAAGGTAGAAAGAAGGACATAAAGAAAGAAAGAAGCAAAGAAAGAAAGAGAGAATGAAAGAAAGAAAGAAAGAAAGAAAGAAAAGAAAGCAAGACGGAAGGAAGGAAGTAAGGTAAGAAAGAAGGAAGGTAAGAAGGAAGGAAACAGGGAAACAAAGAAAGAAGGAAGTAAATAAATAAATAAAGAGACAAAGAACGAAGGAGAGAACTAAAGAAGGAAATAGAAAAAGAGAGAATGAAATAAATAAATAAGGAAAGAGAGAAAGAAAGAAATAAGGAGAGAGAGAGAGAAAGAAAGAAGGAAAGAAAGAAAGGAAGAAAGAAAGATAGAAAGAAAGAAACAATCAAACAAAGCAAGAAACACAGAAAGAAAGAAAGGAAGAAACAAAGAAATATAGAAAGAAAGAAACTATTATAGAAAGGAAGAAAGAAAGAAAGAAGGAAACAAGGAAAGAAGGAAAGAAAGAAAGAAAGAAGGAATGAAAGAAGGATGGAAAGAAGTAAAGAAAGAAAAAGACAAACAGAGAAAGAAAGAAAGATAAAAAGAAAGAAAGAAAGAAAGATAGAAAGCAAGAAAGAATGAAAGAAGGAAACAGAAAGAAAGAATGAAAGAAAGAGGTAAAGAAGAATGGAAAGAAGGAAGGAAAGGAAGAATGATGGAATGAAGGAAATAAGGTTAGAACGAAGGAAAGAGACAATGAAAGTAAGATAGAAAGAAAGAAAGAAAGGAAGAAAGAAAGAAAGAAAGAAAGAAGAAGGAAAGAAATAAATAAATAAAGAAAGAAAGAAACAAACAAACAAAGAGATAAAGATGAATGGAAAGAAGGAAGAAAGTAAATGAAGAATGAAAGCATGAAGGAAAGATGGATAGTAGGAAAGAAAGAAAGAAAGAAAGAATGAAAGAAGGAAAGAAAGAAAAAAAAGAAAGCAAGACGGAAGGAAGGAAGTAAGGTAACAAAGAAGGAAGGTAAGAAGGAAGGAAACAGGGAAACAAAGAAAGAAGGAAATAAATAAATAAATAAATAAAGAGAGAAAGAACGAAGGAAAGAACTAAAGAAGGAAATAGAAAAAGAGAGAATGAAATAAATAAATGAGGAAAGAGAGAAAGAAAGAAATAAGGAAAGAGAGAGAGAAAGAAAGAAGGAAAGAAAGAAAGGAAGAAAGAAAGATAGAAAGAAAGAAACAATTAAACAAAGCAAGAAACACAGAAAGAAAGAAAGGAAGAAACAAAGAAATATAGAAAGAAAGAAACTATTATAGAAAGGAAGCAAGAAAGAAAGAAGGAAACAAGGAAAGAAGGAAAGAAAGAAAGAAACAAGGAATGAAAGAAGGTTGGAAAGAAGTAAAGAAAGAAAGAGACACACAGAGAAAGCAAGAAAGATAAAAATAAAGAAAGAAAGAAAGATAGAAAGCAAGAAAGAATGAAAGAAGGAAACAGAAAGAAAGAATGAAAGAAAGAGGTAAAGAAGAATGGAAAGAAGGAAGGAAAGGAAGAATGAAGGAATGAAGGAAATAAGGATAGAACGAAGGAAAGAGACAATGAAAGTAAGATAGAAAGAAAGAAAGAAAGAAAGGAAGAAAGAAAGAAAGAAAAAAGAAGGAAAGAAATAAATAAATAAAGAAAGAAACAAACAAACAAAGAGATAAAGATGAATGGAAAGAAGGAAGAAAGGAAATGAAGAATGAAAGCATGAAGGAAAGATGGATAGTAGGAAAGAAAGAAAGAAAGAATGAAAGAAAGATAGAAAGAAGGAAAGAAAGAAAGAAGGAAAGAAAGAAAAAAGGAAACAGAAAGAAAGAATGAAAGAAAGAGGTAAAGAAGAATGGAAAGAAGGAAGGAAAGGAAGAATGAAGGAATGAAGGAAATAAGGATAGAACGAAGGAAAGAGAGAATGAAAGTAAGATAGGAAGAAAGAAAGGAAGAAAGTAAGAAAGAAAGAAAGAGAAAAAGAAGGAAAGAAATAAAGAAAGAAAGAAAGAAACAAATAAAAACATAATGATGAATGGAAAGAAGAAAGAAAGGAAATGAAGAATGTAAGAATGAAGGAAAGAAGGATAAAAGGAAAGAAAGAAAGAATGAAAGAAAGATAGAAAGAAAGAAAGAAAGAAAGAAAGAGATAAAGATGAATGGAAAGAAGGAAAGAAGGAAGGAAGGAACTGAAAAAGAAATAATGAAGGAAAGAAATATAATAGAAAAAAAGGAAGAAAGAAAGAAAGACTGAAAGAAAGAAAGATAGAAGGAAAGAAAGAATGAAAGAAAGAAAGAAAGAAAGAAAGAAAGAAAGAAAAAGAAGAACAGAAAGAAAGAAAGATAGCAAAAAAGAAAGTCACAAACAAAGAAGGACAGAAAGAAAGAGAAAGAAGAAAGAATTAAAAAAAGAAACAAACAAACAACGAAAGAAAGAAAGAAAGAAAGAAAGAAAGAAAAAAGAAAGAGAGACAGACAAAAAGAAGAATGTAAGCAAAAAAGAACGAAAGAAACAAAGAAAGAAGCAAAGAAAGAAGGAAAGAAGGAAAAAGAAAGAAAGAATGAAAGAAAGAGGTAAAGTAGAATGGAAAGAAGGAAGGAAAGGAAGAATGAAGGAATGAAGGAAATAAGGATAGAACGAAGGAAAGAGAGAATGAAAGTAAGATAGAAAGAAAGAGAAAAAGAAGGAAATAAATAAATAAAGAAACAAAGAAAGAAACAAAGAGATAATGATGAATGGAAAGAAGAAAGAAAGGAAATTAAGAATGAAAGAATGAAGGAAAGAAGGATAAAAGGAAAGAAAGAAAGAAAGAATGAAAGAAAGATAGAAAGAAAGAAAGAGATAAAGATAAATGCAACGAAGGAAGAAAGGAAATGAAGAATGAAACAATGAAGGAAAGAAGGATAGTAGAAAAGCAAGAAAGAAAGAATGAAAGAAAGATAGAAAGAAAGAAAGAAAGAAGAAAAGAAAGAAAGAAAAAGGAAGAAAGGAAAAAGGAAGAAAGATTGAAAGAAAGAGATAAAGAAGAATGGAAAGAAGGAAAGGAGGAAGGAAGGAAAGGAAAAAGGAATAATGAAGGTAAGAAATAGATAGAAAAAAAGGAAGAAAGAAAGAAAGACTGAAAGAATGAAAGAAAGATAGAAGGAAACAGTGAAAGAAAGCAGAAAAGAAAGAAAGACAGATAGAAACAAAGAAAGAAAGAAAGAAAAAACAAAAAAGAAAGAAATAAAGTGAAAAAGAAGGAAAGAAAGAAGCAAAGAAAGAAAGGAAGAGAAAGAAACAGAAAGAAAGAAAGAAACCAAGAAACAAAGAGATAAATAAGAATGGAAAGAAGGAAGGAAGGAAACGAAGATGAAAGAATGAAGGAAACAGGGATAGAAGGAAAGAAAGATAGAATGAAAGAATGAAAGAAAGAAAGAAAGAAAGTAAGAAAGAAATAAAGAAAGAAAGAAAGAGATAAAGAAAGAAATAAACCAAGAAGCATAGAAAGAAATAAATGAAGAAAGAAGGAAAGAAAGAAAGAAGGAAACAGAAAGAAAGAAAGAAAGAAAGAAAGAAAGAAAGAAAGAAAGAAAGAGTAAAAGAAGAATGGAAAGAAGGTAGGAAGGAAAATAAGAGTGAAGGAAAGAATGAAAGAAAGAGAAAGGAAAGAGAGAAAGAATGAAACAAAGAAAGAAACAAAAAAAGCAAAAAGCAAAAAGAAGGTAAGAAAGAAAGAAAGAGATAAAGAAGAATGGAGAGAAGGTAGGAAGGAAAATAAGAATGAAAGAAAGAAAGAAAGATATAAAGAAAGAAAGAAAGAAGGACACAAAGAAATAAGGAAAGACAGAAGGAAAGAAGTAAAGAAAGAAAGAAAGAAAGTAGGAAAGAAGGAAAGAAAGAAGGAAAGAAAGAGATAAAGAACAAAAGAAAGAAAGAAAGAAAGAGAGAAAGAAACAAAGAAAGAAAAAAAAGAAAGAAATATAGAAAGAAAGAAAGAAAGAAAGAAAGACATAAATATGAATGGAAACAAGAAAGGAAGAAGGGAAGAATGAAAGAATGAAGGAAACAAGGACACAAGGAAAGAAAGAAAGATAGAAAAAAGAAATGAATAAAGAAAGTAAGAAATAAATAAAGAAAGAGATAAAGAAGAATGGAAAGAAGGTGGGAATGAAAATAAGAATGAAAGAAAGAATGAAAGAAAGAAAGGGAGAAGGAAAGAGAGAAAGAATGAAACAAAGAAAGAAAGAAAAAAAAGGAAAGAAAAAAAGAAATCAAAAAGAAACAAAGAAACTAGGAAAGAAGGAAAGAAAGAAAGTAAGAAAGAGAAAGAAACAGAAAGAATTAAATAAAGGAAGAAAGAAAGAAAGTAAGAAAGACATAAATATTAATGGAAAGAAGAAAGCAAGGAAAGGAAGCATGAAAGAATGAAGGAAACAAGGATACAAGTAAAAAAAGAAAGATAGAAAGAAAGAAAGAAAGAAAGAAAGAAAAAACGAAAGAACGAAAAGAAAGAAATGCAGAAAGAAGGAAGGAAAGTAAGAAAGAAAGAAAGAAACAAACAAACAAAGAAAGAAAGAAACAGAGAAAGAAAGTAAGAAAGAAAGAAACAAGGAAGGAAAGAAAGAATGAAAAAATGAATGAAAGAAAGAAAGAAAGATAGAAGGATGGAAATAAGGTAGGAAAGATACAAGGAAGGAAAGAAAGAAGGAAACAAGGAAACAAAGAAAGAAGGAAAGAACGAACTAACAGAAAGAAAGAGATAAGGAAAGAAAGAGACAAAGAGGACTGGAGAGAAGGAACGTGGGAAAGGAAGAATGAGAGAAAGAAGGAAAGAAAGAAAGATAGAAAGAAAGACAGAAAGAAAGAAACAAAGAAACAAAAAAGATAGAATTAAAGAAAGAAAGATAGAAAGAAAGAAAGAATGAAACGATGAAAGAAAGAAAGAAAGAAAGAAAGAAGGAAAGAAGTAAAGTAAGAAAGAAGGAAAGAAAGAAAGAAAGAAAGAAAGAGACAAAGAAGAATGGAGAGAAGGAAGGAAGGAAAGGAAGAATGAGACAAAGAAGGAAATAACGATAGAAAGAAAGAAAGAAATAAAGAAAGAAAGACAGAAAGAAAGAATTAAAGAAGGATGGAAAGAAGGAAAGAAAGAATCAAAGAAAGAAGTAAAGAAGGATGTAAAGAAGGAAAGAGAGAATGAAAGAAGTACGGAAAGAAGGAAGAAAGAAGGAATGCTAGAAAGAAAGAACGAAAGAAAGAAAGAAAGAAAGAAAGAAAGCAAGAAAGAAAGTAAGAAAGAAAGAGATAAACAAGAATTGAGAGAAGGAAGGAAAGGAAGAATGAGACAAAGAAGGAAATAACGATAGAAAGAAATAAAGAAAGAAAGACAGAAAGAAAGAATTAAAGAAGGATGGAAAGAAGGAAGGAAAGAATCAAAGAAAGAAGTAAAGAAGGATGGAAAGAAGGAAAGAGAGAATGAAAGAAGTATGGTTAGAAGGAAGAAAGAAGGAATGCTAGAAAGAAAGAAAGAGAGAAAGAAAGAAAGAAACAAACAAAGAAAGAAAGAAACAGAGAAAGAAAGAAACAAACAAACAAACAAACAAACAAACAAACAAAGAATGAATGAAGATAAGAAGGATGGAAAGAAGGAAAGAGAGAATGAAACAAAGAAGTAAACAAGAATGGAAAGAAGGAAAGAAAGAATGAAAGAAAGAAGCAATGAAGTATGGAAAAAAGGAAGAAAGAAGGAATGCAAGAAAGAAAGAAATAAAGAAAGATAGAAAGAAAGAAACAAACAAACAAGCAAAAAAAAAAATGAAAAAAAGAGCGAAAAAAGAAAGAAAAAAAGCAAGGAAGAAATATAAGTAAGAAAGAAACAAACGAGGAAAGAAAGAGAAAAAGAGAGACAGAAAGAAAGAAAGAAAGAAAGAAAGAAAGAAAGAATGAAAGAGAGAAAGAAAGAAAGAATGAAGGAAGGAAAGAAAGAAAGGGACAAAGAAGAATTTAGAGAGGGAAGGAAAGGAGTAATGAGAGAAACAAGGAAAGAAAGAAGGATAGAAAGAAACAAAGAAAGAAAGAAGGAAAGAAAGACAGAAGGAACGAAACGGTGAAACAAAGAAAGAAACAAAGAAAGAAAGACAGAAACACAGAAATAAATAAATAAAGAAAGAAAGAAAGTAAGAACGACAGAAAGAAAGAAAGAAAGAAAGAAAGAAAGGAGGAAAGAAAGAAGGAAAGAAAGAAAGAAAAAAAGAAAGAAGGAAAAGAAGGAAAGACAGAAAGAAGGAACGAAAGTAAGAAAGAAAGAAACAAACAAACAAACAAAGAAAAACAAAGAAAGAAAGAAACAGAGAAAGAAAGTTAGAAAGAAGGAAGGAAAGAAAGAAAGAATGAAAAAACGAAAGAAAGCAAGAAAGATAGAACAAAGGAAAGAAGGTAGGATAGAAAGAAGCAAGGAAAGAAAGATGGAAACAAGGAAACAAAGAAAGAAGGAAAGAACGAACTAACAGAAAGAAAGAGAGAAAGAAAGAGACAAAGAGGAATGGAGAGACGGATGGAAAGGAATAATAAGAGAAAGAGGGAAAGAAAGAAGTTTAGAAAGAAAGACAGAATGAATGAAAGAAAGAAAGAAAGAAGAAAAGAAGTAAAGAAAGAAAGAAAGAGACAAAGAAGAATGGAGAGCAGGAAGGAAGGAAAGGAAGAATGAGACAAAGAAGGAAATAACGATAAAAAGAAAGAAAGAAAGAAAGACAGAAAAAAGAATTAAAGAAGGATGGAAAGAAGGAAAGAAAGAATCAAAGAAAGAAGTAAAGAAGTATGGAAAGAAGGAAGAAAGAAGGAATGCTAGAAAGAAAGAAAGTAAGAAAGAAAGAAAGCAAGAAAGAAAGTAAGAAACAAAGAAAGAGACTAACAAGAATTGAGAGAAGGAAGGAAATAAAGAATGAGAGAAAGAAGGAAATAAAGATACAAAGAAAGAGAGAAAGAAATAAAGAAACAGAGAAAGAAAGAAAGAAAGAAGCAAAGAAAGAAGGAAAGAATGAAAGAATTAAAGAAGGATGGAAAGAAGAAAAGAAAGAATGAAAAAAAGAAGTAAAGAAGGATGGAAAGAAGGAAAGAAAGAATGAAAGAAAGAAGCAAAGAAGTATGGAAGAAAGGAACAAAGAAGGAATACAAGAAAGAAAGATAGAAATAACTAAAGAAAGAAAGATACAAAGAAAGATAGAAAGAAACAAGAAAACAAGCAAACAAAAAAGAAAGAAAGAGCGAAAAAAAAGAAAGAAAGAAAGCAAGAAAGAAATATAAGTAAGAAAGAAAGCATGAAAGAATTATAGAAAGAAAGAGAAAAAGAGAAAAAGAGAGACAGAAAGAAAGAAAGAGAGAATGAAAGAAAGAAAGTAGGAAAGAAAGAAAGAAAGAAAGAAAGAGACAAAGAAGAATAGAAAGAAGGAAGGAAAGGAAGAATGAGAGAAAGAAGGAAAGAAAGATAGAAAGAAAGACAGAAAGAAAGACAGAAGGAGAGATAAATAGAAGGAAGGAAAGAAGGAAGGATGGAAAGAAGGAAGGAAAGAAAGATGGAAAGAAGGAAACAAAGAAAGAAGGAAAGAAGAAATGAAAGAAAGAAGCAAAGGAGGAACGATAGAAAGAAAGAAAGAAAGAAGGAAAAAAAGAAAAAAAGAAAGAAAGAAAGAAAAAAGAAACAAAGAAAGAATAAAGAAAGAAAGTAAGAAAGTAAGAAAGAAATATAAGAAAAAGAAAGAAAGCAGGAAAGACAGAAAGAAAGAGAAAAAGAGAGACAGAAAGAAAGAAAGAAAGAAAGAAACAAAGAAAGAAAGAAGGAAAGAAAGAAAGAGACAAAGAAGAATTTAGAGAGGGAAGGAAAGGAATAATGAGAGAAAGAAGGAAAGACAGAGGGATAGAAAGAAACACAGAATGAAAGAAAAACGCAAAGAAAGACAGAAGGAATGAAACGATGAAAGAAAGAAAGAAAGAAAGACAGAAACACAGAAAGAAAGAAAGAAAGAAAGAAAGATAGAAAAAAAGAAAGAAAGGAAGAAAGAAAGAAAGAAAGAAAGAAAGAAAGGAAGGATGAAAGAAAGAAAGATAGAAAGAAACAATCAAAGAAAGAAAGAAACACAGAAAGACAGAAAGAAAGAAAGAAGGAAAGAAACAAAGAAATATAGAAAGAAAGAAACTATTAAAGAAAGGAAGAAAGAAAGAAAGAAGGAAAGAATGAAAGAAGGAAGGAAAGAAGTAAAGAAAGAAAGAGACAAAGAGAGAAAGAAAGAAAGATAAAAAGAAAGAAAGAAAGATAGAAAGCAAGAAAGAATGAAAGAAAGAAAAAAGCGAGGTAGAAAGAACGAACGAAAAAAGAAAAAAAATTAGTAAGAAAGAAATATAAGAAAGAAAGAAGGAAAGAAGGAAAGAAAGAAAGATGGAAAGAAAGAAAGAAAAAAAGGAAGGAAAGAAACAAGGAAGGAAAGAAAGAGAGAAAGAGAGAATGAAAGAAAGAAAGGAAGAAAGAAAGAAAGAAAGCAAGAATGCAAGTAAGAAAGAAAGAAAGTAGGAAAGAAAGAAAGAGATAAGAAGAATGGAAAGTAGAATTGAAGGAAAGGAAGAATGAAAGAAAGAAGGAAAGAAAGATAGAAGGAAAGAAAGAAGGAATGAAAGAAGGAAAGAAAGAAAGAAAAAAGAAAAAAATTAAGTAAGAAAGAAATATAAGAAATAAGAAAGATAGATGGAAATAAAGAAAGAAAAAAAAGAAGGAAAGAATGAAGGAAGGAAGGAAATTAAGAGACAAAGAGAGAATGAAAGCAAGAAAGAAAAATAAATAAATAAATAAAGAAAGAAAGAAAGAAAGCAAGAAAGAAAGAAAGAAAGAAAGAAAGCAAGCAAGAATGCAAGTAAGATAGAAAGAAAGTAGGAAAGACAGAAAGAGATAAAGAAGAATGGAAAGAAGAAAGGAAGGAAAGGAAGAATGAAAGAAAGAAGGAAATAACGATAGAAAGAAAGAAATAAAGAAAGAAAGACAGAAAGAAAGAATTAAAGAAGGATGGAAAGAAGGAAAGAAAGAATGAAAGAAAGAAGTAAAGAAGGATGGAAAGAAGGAAAGAGAGAATGAAAGAAGTACGGAAAGAAGGAAGAAAGAAGGAATGCTAGAAAGAAAGAACGAAAGAAAGAAAGAAAGCAAGAAAGAAAGTAAGAAAGAGATAAACAAGAATTGAGAGAAGGAAGGAAAGGAAGAATGAGACAAAGAAGGAAATAACGATAGAAAGAAAGAAAGAAATAAAGAAAGAAAGACAGAAAGAAAGAATGAAAGAAGGATGGAAAGAAGGAAGGAAAGAATCAAAGAAAGAAGTAAAGAAGGATGGAAAGAAGGAAAGAGAGAATGAAAGAAGTACGGTTAGAAGGAAGAAAGAAGGAATGCTAGAAAGAAAGAAAGAGAGAAAGAAAGAAAGAAACAAACAAAGAAAGAAAGAAAGAAAGAGAGAAAGAAACTAACAAACAAACAAACAAAGAAAGAAAGAATGAATGAAGTAAACAAGGATGGAAAGAAGGAAAGAGAGAATGAAACAAAGAAGTAAACAAGAATGGAAAGAAGGAAAGAAAGAATGAAAGAAAGAAGCAATGAAGTATGGAAAAAAGGAAGAAAGAAGGAATGCAAGAAAGAAAGAAATAAAGAAAGATAGAAAGAAAGAAACAAACAAACAAGCAAAAAAAATGAAAGAAAGAGCGAAGAAAAGAAAGAAAGCAAGCAAGGAAGAAATATAAGTAAGAAAGAAACAAACGAGGAAAGAAAGAGAAAAAGAGAGACAGAAAGAAAGAAATAAAGAAAGAGAGAATGAAAGAGAGAAAGAAAGAATGAATGAAGGAAGGAAAGAAAGAAAGGGACAAAGAAGAATTTAGAGAGGGAAGGAAAGGAGTAATGAGAGAAACAAGGAAAGAAAGAAGGATAGAAAGAAACAAAGAAAGAAAGAAGGAAAGAAAGACAGAAGGAATGAAACGGTGAAAGAAAGAAAGAAAGAAAGAAAGAAAGAAAGACAGAAACACAGAAAGAAAGAAATAAAGAAAGAAAGTAAGAACGACAGAAAGAAAGAAAGAAAGTAAGAAAGGAGGAAAGGAAGAAGGAAAGAAAGAAGGAAAAAAAGAAAGAAGGAAAAGAAGGAAAGAGAGAAAGAAGGAACGAAAGTAAGAAAGAAAGAAAGAAACAAACAAACAAAGAAAAACAAAGAAAGAAAGAAACAGAGAAAGAAAGTTAGAAAGAAGGAAGGAAAGAAAGAAAGAATGAAAAAACGAAAGAAAGCAAGAAAGATAGAACAAAGGAAAGAAGGTAGGATAGAAAGAAGCAAGGAAAGAAAGATGGAAACAAGGAAACAAAGAAAGAAGGAAAGAACGAACTAACAGAAAGAAAGAGAGAAAGAAAGAGACAAAGAGGAATGGAGAGACGGATGGAAAGGAATAATAAGAGAAAGAGGGAAAGAAAGAGGTTTAGAAAGAAAGACAGAATGAATGAAAGAAAGAAAGAAGAAAAGAAGTAAAGAAAGAAAGAAAGAGACAAAGAAGAATGGAGAGCAGGAAGGAAGGAAAGGAAAAATGAGACAAAGAAGGAAATAACGATAAAAAGAAAGAAAGAAAGAAAGAAAGACAGAAAAAAGAATTAAAGAAGGATGGAAAGAAGGAAAGAAAGAATCAAAGAAAGAAGTAAAGAAGTATGGAAAGAAGGAAGAAAGAAGGAATGCTAGAAAGAAAGAAAGTAAGAAAGAAAGAAAGCAAGAAAGAAAGTAAGAAACAAAGAAAGAGACTAACAAGAATTGAGAGAAGGAAGGAAATGAAGAATGAGAGAAAGAAGGAAATAAAGATAGAAAGAAAGAGAGAAAGAAAGAAAGAAACAGAGAAAGAAAGAAAGAAGCAAAGAAAGAAGGAAAGAATGAAAGAATTAAAGAAGGATGGAAAGAAGAAAAGAAAGAATGAAAAAGAGAAGTAAAGATGGATGGAAAGAAGGAAAGAAAGAATGAAAGAAGGAAGCAAAGAAGTATGGAAGAAAGGAACAAAGAAGGAATACAAGAAAGAAAGATAGAAATAACTAAAGAAAGAAAGATACAAAGAAAGATAGAAAGAAACAAACAAACAAACAAAAAAGAAAGAAAGAGCGAAAAAAAAGAAAGAAAGAAAGCAAGAAAGAAATATAAGTAAGAAAGAAAGCATGAAAGAATTATAGAAAGAAAGAGAAAAAGAGAAAAAGAGAGACAGAAAGAAAGAAAGAGAGAATGAAAGAAAGAAAGAAGGAAAGAAAGATAGAAAGAAAGACAGAAAGAAAGACAGAAAGAGAGATAAATAGAAGGAAGGAAAGAAGGAAGGATGGAAAGAAGGAAGGAAAGAAAGCTGGAAAGAAGGAAACAAAGAAAGAAGGAAAGAAGAAATGAAAGAAAGAAGCAAAGGAGGAACGATAGAAAGAAAGAAAGAAAGAAAGAAGGAAAAAAAGAAAAAAAGAAAGAAAGAGAGAAAAAAGAAACAAAGAAAGAATATAGAAAGAAAGTAAGAAAGTAAGAAAGAAATATACGAAAAAGAAAGAAAGCAGGAAAGACGGAAAGAAAGAAAGAGAAAAAGAAGAATTTAGAGAGGGAAGGAAAGGAATAATGAGAGAAAGAAGGAAAGAAAGAAGGATAGAAAGAAACACAGAAAGAAAGAAAAACGCAAAGAAAGACAGAAGGAATGAAACGATGAAAGAAAGAAAGAAAGACAGAAACACAGAAAGAAAGAAAGAAAGAAAGAAAGAAAGAAAAAAGAAAGAAAGGAAGAAAGAAAGAAAGGAAGAAAGAAAGAAAGAAAGATAGAAAGAAACAATCAAAGAAAGAAAGAAACACAGAAAGACAGAAAGAAAGAAAGAAAGAAGGAAAGAAACAAAGAAATATAGAAAGAAAGAAACAATTAAAGACAGGAAGAAAGAAAGAAGGAAAGAATGAAAGAAGGAAGGAAAGAAGTAAAGAAAGAAAGAGACAAAGAGAGAAAGAAAGAAAGATAAAAAGAAAGAAAGAAAGATAGAAAGCAAGAAAGAATGAAAGAAAGAAAAAAGCAAGATAGAAAGAACGAACGAAAAAAGAAAAAAATTAGTAAGAAAGAAATATAAGAAAGAAAGAAGGAAAGAAGGAAAGAAAGAAACATGGAAAGAAAGAAAGAAAAAAAGGAAGGAAAGAAACAAGGAAGGAAAGAAAGAGAGAAAGAGAGAATGAAAGAAAGAAAGAAAGAAAGAAAGAGATAAGAAGAATGGAAAGAAGAATGGAAGGAAAGGAAGAATGAAAGAAAGAAGGAAAGAAAGATAGAACGAAAGAAAGAAAGAATGAAAGAAAGAAAGAAAAAAGAAAAAAATTAAGTAAGAAAGAAATATAAGAAACAAAGAAAGAAAGATGGAAATAAAGAAAGAAAAAAAAGAAGGAAAGAAAGAAGGAAGGAAATTAAGAGAGAAAGAGAGAATGAAAGAAAGAAAAAGAAGTAAAGAAATAAAGAAATAAATAAATAAATAAAGAAAGAAAGAAAGCACGAATGCAAGTAAGATAGAAAGAAGGTAGGAAAGACAGAAAGAGATAAAGAAGAATGGAAAGAAGAAAGGAAGGAAAGGAAGAATGAAAGAAAGAAGGAAAGAAAGAAAGATAGAAGGAAAGGAAGAAAAAATGAAAGAAAGAAAGAAAGAAAGAAAGAAGGAAGGAAAGAAAGAAACAAACAAACAAAGAAAGAATGAATGAAAGAAAGAGATAAAGAAGAATGCATAAAAGAAGCAAGGAAAGGAAGAATGCAACAAAGAGGGAAAGAAAAATAGATCGAAAGAAAGAATGAAACAAACAAAACGGAAAGAAAGAAACAAAGTAGGTAAGAAGGAGAAATAAAGAAAGAAAGAAGGAAAGAATGAAAGAAGGAAAGAAAGAGAGTGAAAAAGAGAGACATAAAAAAAGAAAGAAAGAATGAAAGAAAGAAAAAAAAAAGAAAGAATGATGGAAAGAAAGAAAGAAAGAAAGAGAAATGAAGAATTTCGAGAGGGAAGGAAAGGAATAATGAGAGAAAGAAGGAAGGATAGAAGGATAGAAATAAACACAGAAAGAAAGAAAGAACGAAAGAAAGAAAGAAACAAACAAACAAAGAAACAAAGAAAGAAAGAAAGAAAGAAAGAAAGAAGGAAAGAAAGATAGAAGGAATGAAACGATGAAAGAAAGACGGAAACACAGAAAGAAAGAAGGAAAGAAAGAAGGAAAGAAATAAAGAAAGAAAGAAACAAACAAACAAATAAAGGAAGAAAGAAAGAAAGAAGGAAGGAGGTAAAGAAAGAAGAAAGGTAAGAAAGAGGGAAACAAGGAAACAAAGAAAGAAGGAAAGAAGTAAAGAAAGAAAGAAGGAAAGAAGGAAGGAAAGAAGTAAAGAAAGAAAGACAAAAAGAGAGAAAGAAAGAAATAATGAAAGAAATAAAAGAAAGAAGGATAGAAAGAAAGAAAAAAGAAAGAAAGAATTAACGAAAGAGAGAAAGAAATAAGGAAAGAGAGAACGAAAGAAAGAAAGATAGAAAGAAAGAAACAATCAAACAAAGAAAGAAAGACAGAAAGAAAGAAATAAAGAGAGATAGAAAGAAAGAAAGAAAGATAGAAAGCAAGAAAGAATGAACGAAGGAAAAAAGAAATAAAGTAAGTAAGAAAGATATATAAGAAAGAAAGAAAGCAGGAAAGAATTAAAAAGAAAGAGGAAAACAGAAAAAGGGAGACAGAAAGAAAGAAAGAAAATGAGAATGAAAGAAAGAAATTAAGAAAGAAAGAAAGAAAGAAAGGAAGAAGGAAGGAAACAAAGAAAGAGACAAAGAAGAATGGAGAGAAGGAAGTATAGGAAGAATGAGAGAAAGAAGGAAAGAAAGAAAGGTAGAAAAAAGGACAGAGAGAAAGAAAGAAAGAAACAAAGAAAGAAAGAAAGAAGGACAGAAAGAAACAAAGAAAGAAACAAAGAAAGAAATAAATAAATAAAGAAGGAAAGAAAGAAAGAAGGAATGAAACATTGAAACAAAGAAAGAAACAAAGAAAGAAAGTAAGAAAGACAGAACGAAAGATAGAAAGAAATAAAGCAAAAAAGAAAGAAAGCCAGAAGGAAGGAAGGAAGTAAAGAAAGAAAGAAGGAAGGTAAGAAAGAAGGAAACAGGGTAACAAAGAAATAAGGAAACATAGAAATAAATAAAGAGAGACAGAAAGAAGGAAAGAAGTAAAGAAGGAAATAGAAAAAGCGAGAAAGAAGGAAAGGATGAAAGAAATGGAAGAAAGATAGAAAGAAAGAAGGAAACAAAGAAAGAAAGAAAGAAAGAAAGAAACAATCAAACAATGAATAAAACACAGAAAGAAAGAAAGAAAGAAAGAAAGAAACAAATAAAGGAAGAAAGAAAGAAAGAAGGAAGGAAGGAAGTAAAGAAAGAAGAAAGGTAAGAAAGAAGGAAACAAGGAAACAAAGAAAGAAGGAAAGAAGTAAAGAAAGAAAGAAGGACAGAAGGAAGGAAAGAAGTAAAGAAAGAAAGACAAAAAGAGAGAAAGAAAGAAATAATGAAAGAAATAAAACAATGAAGGATAGAAAGAAAGAAAAAAGAAAGAAAGAATTAACGAAAGAGAGAAAGAAACAAGGAAAGAGAGAACGAAAGAAAGAAACATAGAAAGAAAGAAACAATCAAACAAAGAAAGAAAGACAGAAAGAAAGAAATAAAGAGAGATAGAAAGAAAGAAAGAAAGATAGATAGAAAGCAAGAAAGAATGAACGAAAGAAAAAAGAAATAAACTAAGTAAGAAAGATATATAAGAAAGAAAGAAAGCAGGAAAGAATTGAAAAGAAAGAAAAAAAGAGAAAAAAAGAGACAGAAAGAAACAAAGAAAAAGAGAATGAAAGAAAGAAATTAAGAAAGAAAGAAAGAAGGAAGGAAACAAAGAAAGAGACAAAGAAGAATGGAGAGAAGGAAGCAAAGGAAGAATGAGAGAAAGAAGGAAAGAAAGAAAGGTAGAAAGAAAGAAAGAAGGACAGAAAGACACAAAGAAAGAAACAAAGATAGAAATAAATAAATAAAGAAGGAAAGAAATAAAGAAGGAATGAAACATTAAAACAAAGAAAGAAACAATGCAAGAAAGAAAGTAAGAAAGACAGAACGAAAGAAAGAAAGAAATAAAGTAAAGAAAGAAAGAAGGAAGGTAAGAAAGAAGGAAACAGGGTAACAAAGAAATAAGGAAACATAGAAATAAATAAAGAAACAGAGACAGAAAGAAGGAAAGAAGTAAAGAAGGAAATCGAAAAAGAGAGAAAGAAGGAAATAAAGATAGAACGAAAGAGAGAAAGAAAGAAAGAAACAAAGAAAGAAAGAAAGAAGCAAAGAAAGAAAGAATGAAAGAATTAAAGAAGGATGGAAAGAAGAAAAGAAAGAATGAAACAAAGAAGTAAAGAAGGATGGAAAGAAGGAAAGAAAGCATGAAAAAAAGAAGCAAAGAAGTATGGAAGAAAGGAACAAAGAAGGAATACAAGAAAGAAATAAACAAAAAACTAAAGAAAGAAAGATAGAAAGATAGAAAGAAAGAAACAGACAAACAAAAAAGAAAGAAACAGCGAAAAAAAAGAAAGAAAGAAAGCAGGAAAGAAATATAACTAAGAAAGAAAGAAAGCAGGAAAGAATTATAGAAAGAAAGAGAAAAAGAGAAAAAGAGAGACAGAAAGAAAGAAAGAGAGAATGAAAGAAAGAAAGAAAGAAAGAAAGTAAGAAGGAAAGAAAGAAAGAGACAAAGAAGAATAGAAAGAAGGAAGGAAAGGAAGAATGAGAGAAAGAAGGAAAGAAAGATAGAAAGAAAGACAGAAAGAAAGAAAGAAAGAAAGAAAGAAAGAGAGATAAATAGAAGGAAGGAAAGAAGGAAGGATGGAAAGAAGGAAGGAAAGAAAGAAGGAAAGAAGGAAACAAAGAAAGAAGGAAAGAAGAAAGGAAAGAAAGAAGCAAAGGAGGAACGAAAGAAAAAAAGAAAGAAAGAAGGAAAAAAGAAAGAAAGAAAGAAAAAAGAAACAAAGAAAGAAAGAAAGAAAAGAGAAAGAAAGTAAGAAAGTAAGAAAGAAATAAAAGAAAAAGAAAGAAAGAAAGCAGGAAAGACGGAAAGAAAGAAAGAGAAAAAGAGAGACAGAAAGAAAGAAACAAACAAAGAAAGAAAGAAGGAAAGAAAAAGACAAAGAAGAATTTAGAGAGGGAAGGAAAGGAATAATGAGAGAAAGAAGGAAAGAAAGAAGGATAGAAAGAAACACAGAAAGAAAGAAAGACGCAAAGAAAGACAGAAGGTATGAAACGATGAAAGACAGAAAGAAACAAAGAAAGAAAGAAAGAAAGAAAGAAAGAAAGAAAGAAAGAAAGACAGAAACACAGAAAGAAAGAAGGAAAGAAAGAAAGAAAAATGAAAAAAAGAAAGAAAGGAAGAAAGAAAGTAAGAAAGAAAGAAAGAAAGGAAGAAAGAAAGAAAGAAAGAAAGATAGAAAGAAACAATCAAAGAAAGTAAGAAACATAGAAAGACAGAAAGAAAGAAAGAAAGAAAGAAAGAAAGAAAGAAAAAAGAACGAAAGAAACAAAGACATATAGAAAGAAAGGAACTATTAAGGAAAGGAGGAAAGAAAGAAAGAAAGAAGGAAAGAAGGAAAGAATGAAAGAAGGAAGGAAAGAATTAAAGAAAGAAAGAGACAAAGAGAGAAAGAAAGATAAAAAGAAAGAAAGAAAGATAGAAAGCAAGAAGGAATGAAAGAAAAAAAAGAAACATAGAAAGAACGAACGAAAAAAGAAAAAAATTAGTAACAAAAGCAATATAAGAAAGAAAGAAATAAATAAAGATGGAAAGAAAGAAAGAAAGAAAGAAAAAAAAGAAGGAAAGAAAAAAGGAAGGAAGGAAAGAAAGAGAGAAAGAGAGAATGAAAGAAAGAAAGAAAGAAAGAAAGAAAGAAAGAAAGAAAGAAAGAAAGAAAGAAAAATAGAAAGAAAGCAAGAATGCTAGTAAGAAAGAAAGAAAGTAGGAAAGAAAGAAGGAGATAAGAAGAATGGAAAGAAGAAAGGAAGGAAAGGAAGAATGAAAGAAAGAAGCAAAGAAAGATAGAAGGAAAGGAAGAAAGAATGAAAGAAAGAAAGAAAAAAGAAAAAAATTAAGTAAGAAAGAAATATAAGAAAGAAAGAAAGATGGAAATAAAGAAAGAAAAAAAAAGAAGGAAAGAAAGAAGGAAGGAAGGAAAGAAAGAGAGAAAGAGAGAACGAAAGAAAGAAAGAAAAAGAAAGAATGAAATAAAGAAATAAAGATAGAAAGAAAAAGAAAGAAAGAAAGAAAGAAAGAAATAAAGAAGGAAAGCAAGAATGCAAGTAAGATAGAAACAAAGTAGGAAAGAAAGAGATAAAGAAGAATGGAAAGAAGAAAGGAAGGAAAGGAAGAATGACAGAAAGAAGGAAGGAAAGAAAGAAGCAAACAAACAAAGAAAGAATGAATGAAAGAAAGATGTAAAGAAGAATGCAAAAATGAAGCAAGGAAAGGAAGAATGCAAGAAAGAGGGAAAGAAGAATAGGTAGAAAGAAAGAATGAAACAAAGAAAAAGGAAAGAAACAAAGTAGGTAAGAAAGAGAAATATAGAAAGAAAGAAGGAAAGAATGAAAGAAAGAAAGAAAGAGAGTGAAAAAGAAAGACAGAAAAAAAGAAAGAAAGAATGAAAGAAAGAAAAAAAGAAAGAATGATGGAAAGAAAGAAAGAAAGAGACAAACAAGAATGGAGAAAAGGAATGAAGGAAAGGAAGAATGAGAGAAAGAAGAAAAAAAGAAAGACAGAAAGAAAGACAGAAAGAAAGAAAGAAAGAAGGAAAGAAAGAAGGAAGGATAGGAAGAAAGAAAGTAATAAAGACAGAAAGAAGGAAGGAAAATAGGAAAGAAAGAAAGAAACAAACAAACAAACCAAGAAAGAAAGAAACAGAGAAAGAAAGTAATAAAGAAAGAAACAAGGATAGAAAGAAAGAATGAAAAAACGATAGAAAGAAAGATAGAAGGAAGGAAAGAAGGTAGGAAAGAAAGAAAGAAGGAAAGAAAGAAGGAAACAAGGAAACAAAGAAAGAAGGAAAGAAGGAACTAACAGAAGAAAAGAGAGAAAGAAAGAGACAAAGAGGAATGGAGAGAGGGAAGGAAAGGAATAATAAGAGAAAGAAGGAGAGAAAGAAGGATAGAAAGAAACACAGAAAGAAAGAAAGACACAAAGAAAGAAGCGAAGAAGTAAAGTAAGAAAGAGACAAAGAAGAATGGAGAGAAGGAAGGAAGGAAAGGAAGAATGAGACAAAGAAAAAAATAAGGATAGCAAGAAAGAAAGACAGAAAGAAAGAATTAAAAAGTGTGGAAAGAAGGAAAGAAAGAATCAAAGAAAGAAGTAAAGAAGTATGGAAAGAAGGAAGAAAGAAGAAATGCTAGAAAGAAAGCAAGAAAGAAAGTAAGAAAGAAACAAATAAAGAACGAAAGAAAGAAGGAAAGAAAGAAAGAAAGAAAGGAAGCAAGGAAGTAAGAAAGTAAGTAAGAAAGAAATACAAGAAGAAGAAAGAAAGAAAGCAGGAAAGAAGGAAAGAAAGAAAGAGAAAAAGAGAAAAAGAGAGACAGAAAGAAAGAAAGAAAGAAGGAAATAAAGAAAGAAAGACGGAAAGAAAGAAAGAGACAAAGAAACAAAGAAAGAAAGAAGGAAAGATAGAAATTAAGAAGGAAAGAAAGACAGAAGGAATGAAACGATGAAAGAAAGAAACAAAGAAAGACAGAAAGACAGAGGAATCAAACACAGAAAGAAAGAAAGAAGGAAAGAAATAAAGAAGGAAAGAAAGAAAAAAAGGAAGAAAGAAAGAAGGAAGGAAGTATAGAAAGCAGGAAGGTAAGAAAGAAGGAAAGAAAGAATGAACGTAAGAAGTAAAGAAGGTTTGAAAGAAGGAGAGAAAGAATGAAAGAAAGAAGCAAAGAAGTATGGAAAAAAGCAAGAAAGAAGGAATGTAAGAAAGTAACAAAGAAATAAAGAAAGAAAAAAGAAAGATAGAAAGAAAGAAAGATAGAAAGAAAGAAAGAAAGAAAGAAAGAAACAAACAAACAAACAAACAAAAATGAAAGAAAGAGCGAAAAAAATAAAGAAAGGAAGAAAGAAAGAAATATAAGAAAGAAAGAAATCAGGAAAGAATTAAAGAAAGAAAGAGAAAAAGAGTAAAAGAGAGACGGAAAGAAAGAAAGAAAGAAACAAAGAGAAAATCAAAGAAGTATGGAAAGAAGGAAGAAAGAAGGAATGCTAGAAAGAAAGAAAGAAAGAAAGTAAGCAAGAAAGAAAGTAAGAAAGAAAGAGATAAACAAGAATTGCGAGAAGCAAGGAAGGAAAGGAAGAAAGAGACAAAAAAGAATTTAGAGAGGGAAGGAAAGGAATAATAAGAGAAAGAAGGAAAGAAAGAAGGATAGAAAGAAACACAGAAAGAAAGAGAGAAAGAAAGAAAGAAAGAAAGATAGAAAGAAAGAAGGAAAGATAGAAAGAAAGATAGAAAGAAAGAGAGAAAGAAAGAAAGAAAGAAACAAAGAAAGAAAGAGAGAGAGAAAGAAAGAAAGAAAGAATGAATGAAAGAATTAAAAAAGGATGGAAAGAAGGAACGAAGGAATGAAAGAAGGAAGCAAAGAAGTATGGAAAAAAGGAAGAAAGAAGGAATGCAAGAAAGAAAGAAAGAAAGAAAAATATATAGAAAGAAAGAAAGATAGAAAGAAAGAAAGAAAGAAAGAAAGAAAGAAAAAACAAACAAAAATGAAAGAAAGAGCGAAAAAAGAAAGAGAGCAAGTAAGAAAGAAATATAAGAAAGAAAGAAATCAGGAAAGAATTAAAGAAAGAAAGAGAAAAAGAGAGACAGAAAGAAAGAAAGAAAGAAAGAAAGAAAGAAAGAAAGAAAGAAGGAAATAAAGAAAGAGACAAAGAAGAATAGAGAGAAGGAATGAAATAAAGAATGAGAGAAAGAAAGAGACATAAATAGAAGGAAGGAAAGAGGGAAGGATGGAAAGAAGGAAGGAAAGAAAAAAGAAAGAAAGAAGGAAATAAAGAGACAAAGAAGAATTTAGAGAGGGAAGCAAAGGAATAATAAGAGAAAGAAGGAAAGAAAGAAGGATAGAAAGAAACACAGAAAGAAAGACAGAAAGAAAGAAAGAAAGAAAGAAAGAAAGAAAGAAGGAAAAAAAGACAGAAGGAATAAAACGATGAAAGAAAGAAAGAAACAAAGAAAGAAATAAAGACAGAAACACCGAAAGAAAGAAAGAAAGAAAGAAAGAAAGAAAGAAAGAAAGAAAGAAAGATAGGAAGGAAATAAATAAAGAAAGAAAGGATCAAACAAATAAAGGAAGAAAGAAAGAAAGAAGGAAGGAAGGAAGGAAGTAAAGAAAGAAGGAAGGTAAGAAGGAAGGAAACAAGGAAACAAAGAAAGAAATAAAGAAGTAAAGAAAGCAAGAAGGAAAGAAGGAAGGAAAGAAGTAAAGAAAGAAAGAAGAAAGAAAGAAAGAATTAACGAAAGAGAGAAAGAAACAAGGAAAGAGAGAAAGAAAGAAAGAAAGAAAGAAAGAAACAATCAAACAAAGAAAGAAAGACAGAAAGAAATAAAGAGAGAAAGAAAGAAAGAAATATATAAACAAAGAAACAATTAAAGAAAGAAAGAAGGAAAGAAAGAAAGAAAGAAAGAAGGAAAGAAGGAAAGATGGAAGGAAAGAAGTAAAGAAAGAAAGAGACAAAGCGCGAAAGAAAGAAAGATAAAAAGAAAGAAAGATAGAAAGCAAGAAAGAATGAACGATAGAAAAAAGAAAGAAAGTAAGAAAGATATGTAAGAAAGAAAGCAGGAAAGAATTAAAAACAAATAGAAAAAAAGAAAAAGGGAGACAGAAAGAAAGAAAAAGAGAATGAAAGAAAAAAATTAGGAAAGAAAGAAAGAAAAAAGAAAGAAAGAAAGAAAGAAAGAAAGAAGGAAGGAAGGAAACAAAGAAAGAGACAAAGAAGAATGGAGAGAAGGAAGGAAAGGAAGAATGAGAGAAAGAAGGAAAGAAAGAAAGGTAGAAAGAAGGACAGAGAGAAAGAAAGAAAGAAACAAAGAAAGAAAGACAGAAAGAAACAAAGAAAGAAAGAAAGATAGAAATAAATAAATAAAGAAGGAAAGAAAGAAAGAAGGAACGAAACATTGAAACAAAGAAAGAAATAATGAAAGAAAGAAAGTAAGAAAGACAGAACGAAAGAAAGAAAGAAATAGAGAAAAAAAGAAAGAAAGCCAGAAGGAAGGAAGGAAGTAAAGAAAGAAAGAAGGAAGGTAAGAAAGAAGGAAACAGCGTAACAAAGAAATAAGGACTAATAGAAATAAATAAAGAAAGAGAGACAGAAAGAAGGAAAGAAGTAAGGAAGGAAATCGAAAAAGAGGGAAAGAAAGAAAGAATGAAAGAAATAAAAGAAAGATAGAAAGAAAGAAGGAAACAAAGAAAGAAAGAAACAAAGAAACAATCAAACAAAGAAAGAAACACAAAAAAAGAAAGAAAGATAGAAAGAAAGAAACAATCAAACAAAGAATGAAACACAGAAAGAAAGAAATAAAGAGAGAAAGAAAGAAAGAAAGAAAGAACGAAAGGGAGAGAGAAAGAAAGAAAGAATGAATGAAAGAATTAAAGAAGGATGGAAAGAATAAACGAAGGAATGAAAGAAAGAAGCAAAGAAGTATGGAAAAAAGGAAGAAAGAAGGAATGCAAGAAAGAAAGAAAGAAAGAGCGAAAGAAAGAAAGAAAGAAAGAAAGAAAGATATATAGAAAGAAAGAAAGATAGAAAGAAAGATAGAAAGAAAGGAAGAAAGAAAAAACAAACAAAAATGAAAGAAAGAGCGAAAAAAGAAAGAAAGCAAGTAAGAAAGAAATATAAAAAGGAAAGAAATCAGGAAAGAATTAAAGAAAGAAAGAGAAAAAGAGAGACAGAAAGAAAGAAAGAAGGAAATAAAGAAAGAGACAAAGAAGAATAGAGAGAAGGATGGAAATAAAGAATGAGAGAAAGATGTAAAGAAAGATAGAAAGAAAGACCGAAAGAAAGAAAGAAAGAGACATAAATAGAAGGAAGGAAAGATGGAAAGAAGGAAGGAAAGAAAGAAAGAAGGAAAGAAAGAAAGATAGAAAGAAAGAGACAAACAAACAAACAAAGAAACAAAGAAAGAAAGTAAGAAAGAAAGAAACAAGGAAAGAAAGGAAGAATGAAAAAACGAAAGAAAGAAAGATAGAAGGAAGGAAAGAAGTTAGCAAAGAAAGAAAGAAGGAAAGAAAGAAGGAAACAAGGAAACAAAGAGAGAAGGAAAGAAGGAACTAACAGAAAGAAAGAGAGAAAGAAAGAGACAAAGAGGAATGGAGAGAGGGAAGGAAAGGAATAATAAGAGAAAGAAGGAGAGAAAGAAGGATAGAAAGAAACACAGAAAGAAAGAAAGAAAGAAAGAAAGAAAGAAAGAAAGAAAGAAGAAAAGAAGTAAAGTAAGAAAGAGACAAAGAAGAATGGAGAGAAGGAAGGAAGGAAAGGAAGAATGAGAGAAAGAAGGAAAAAATGAGGATAGCAAGAAAGAAAGAACGACAGAAAGAATTAAAAAAGGATGGAAAGAAGGAAAGAAAGATTCAAAGAAAGAAGTAAAGAAGTATGGAAAGAAGGAAGAAAGAAGGAATGCTAGAAAGAAAGCAAGAAAGAAAGTAAGAAAGAAACAAATAAAGAACGAAAGAAAGAAAGAAAGAAAGAAGGAAAGAAAGAAAGAAAGAAAGAAAGAAAGAAAGGAAGTAAGTAAGAAAGTAAGTAAGAAAGAAATATAAGAAGAAAGAAAGAAAGAAAGCAGGAAAGAAGGAAAGAAAGAAAGAGAAAAAGACAAAAAGAGAGACAGAAAGAAAGAAAGAAAGAAGGAAAGAAAGAAAGAAAGAAGGAAAGGAAGAAAGAGACAAAGAAGAATTTCGAGAGGGAAGGAAAGGAATAATGAGAGAAAGAAGGAAAGAAAGAAGGATAGAAAGAAACACAGAAAGAAAGAAAAAAAAGAAAGAAAGAAACAAAGAAACAAAGAAACAAAGAAACAAAGAAAGAAAGAAGGAAAGATAGAAATAAAGAAGGAAAGAAAGACAGAAGGAATGAAACGATGAAAGAAAGAAACAAAGAAAGACAGAAAGACAGAAACACAGAAAGAAAGAAAGAAAGAAAGAAAGAAAGAAAGAAAGAAAGAAGGAAAGAAATAAAGAAAGAAAGAAAGAAAAAAGGAAGAAAGAAAGAAGGAAGGAAGGAAGTATAGAAAGCAGGAAGGTAAGAAAGAAGGAAAGAAATAATGAACGTAAGAAGTAAAGAAGGATGGAAAGAAGGAGAGAAAGAATGAAAGAAAGAAGCAAAGAAGTATGGAAAAAAGCAAGAAAGAAGGAATGTAAGAAAGTAACAAAGAAATAAAGAAAGAAATAAAGAAAGATAGAAAGAAAGGAATAAAGATAGAAAGAAAGATAGAAAGAAACAAACACACAAACAAACAAACAAACAAAAATGAAAGAAAGAGCGAAAAAAATAAAGAAAGGAAGTAAGAAAGAAATATAAGAAAGAAATCAGGAAAGAATTAAAGAAAGAAAGAGAAAAAGAGTAAAAGAGACAGAAAGAAAGAAAGAAACAAACAAGGAGAGAATGAAAGAAGTATGGAAAGAAGGAAGAAAGAAGGAATGCTAGAAAGAAAGAAAGAAAGTAAGCAAGAAACAAAGTTAGAAAGAAAGAGATAAACAAGAATTGAGAGAAGGAAGGAAACGAAGAATGAGAGAAAGAAGGAAATAAAGATAGAAACAAAGAGAGAAAGAAAGAAAGAAACAAAGAAAGAAAGAGAGAGAGAAAGAAAGAAAGAAAGACTGAATGAATGAAAGAAGGCAATAATGAAAAAGACAAGGAAGAATAGAGAGAAGGAAGGAAATAAAGAATGAGAGAAAGAAAGAAAGAAAGACAGAAATAAAGACAGAAAGAAAGAGAGATAAATAGAAGCAAGGAAAGAAGAAAGGATGGAAAGAAGGAAGGATAGAAAGAAAGAAAGAAATTAAGAAAAAGGAAAGAAAGAAAGAGCCAAAGAAGAATTTAGAGAGGGAAGGAAAGGAATAATAAGAGATAGAAGGAATGAAGGAAGGATAGAAAGAAACACAGAAAGAAAGAAAGAAAGAAAGAAAGAAAGAAAGAATGAAAGAAAGACAGAAGGAATGAAACGATGAAAGAAAGAAAGAAACAAAGAAAGAAAGACAGAAACACAGAAAGAAAGAAACAAATAAACGAAGAAAGAAAGAAGGAAAGAAATAAATAAAGAAAGAAAGAAACAAATAAACGAAGAAAGAAAGAAGGAAGGAAGGAAGTAAAGGAAGAAGGAATGTAAGAAAGAAGGAAACAAGGAAACAAAGAAAGAAGGAAAGAAGGAAAGAAAGAAAGAAGGAAAGAAGGAAGGAAAGAAGTAAAAAAAGAAAGACAAAAACAGAGAAAGAAAGAAATAATGAAAGAAATAAAAGAAAGAAGGATAGAAAGAAAGAAAAAAGAAAGAAAGAAAGAATTAACGAAAGAGAGAAAGAAGCAAGGAAAGAGAGAACGAAAGAAAGAAAGATAGAAAGAAAGAAACAATTAAACAAAGAAAGAAAGACAGAAAGAAAGAAATAAAGAGAGAAAGAAAGAAAGAAATATATAAAGAAAGAAACAATTAAAGAAAGAAAGAAGGAAAGAAAGAAGAAAGGAAGAAAGAAGGAAAGAAGGAAAGATGGAAGGAAAGAAGTAAAGAAAGAAAGAGACAAAGACAGAAAGAAAGAAAGATAAAAAGAAAGAAAGTAAGTAAGAAACAAATATAAGAAAGAAAGAAAGCAGGAAAGAATTAAAAAGAAAGAGAAAAAGAGAAAAAGGGAGACAGAAAGAAAGAAAGAAAAAGAGAATCAAAGAAAGAAATTAAGAAAGAAAGAAAGAAAGGAAGAAGAAAGGAAGCAAAGCAAGAGACAAAGAAGAATGGAGAGAAGGAAGGAAAGGAATAATGAGAGAAAGAAGGAAAGAAAGAAAGGTAGAAAGAAGGAGAGAGAGAAAGAAAGAAAGAAAGAAACAAAGTAAGAAAGAAAGAAGGATAGAAAGAAACAAAGAAAGAAAGAAATAAAGAAGCAAAGAAAGAAAGAAGGAATGAAACATTGAAACAAAGAAAGAAATAAAGAAGGAAAGAAAGTAAGAAAGATAGAACGAAAGAAAGAAAGAAAGAAAGAAAAAAAGAAAGAAAGCCAGAAGGAAGGAAGGAAGGAAGTAAAGAAAGAAAGAAGGAAGGTAAGAAAGAAGGAAACAGGGTAACAAAGAAATAAGGAAACATAGAAATAAATAAATAGAGACAGAAAGAAGGAAAGAAGTAAAGAAGGAAATAGAAAAAGCGAGAAAGAAAGAGAGGATGAAAGAAATGAAAGAAAGATAGAAAGAAAGAAGTAAACAAAGAAAGAAAGAAACAAACAAACAAAGAAAGAAACACAGAAAGAAGGAAATAAAGAGAGAAAGAAAGAAAGAAACAATTAAAGAAAGAAAGAAATAAATAAATAAGGAGAGAAACATGGAAACAAGTTAAGAAGGAAAGAAGGAAAGAAAGAAAGAAAGAAAGAAGGAAAGAAGGAAGGAAAGAAGGAAAGGAAGAAAGAGAAAAAGAGAGAAATAAAGATAAAAGGAAAGAAAGTTAGAAAGAAAGAAAGCAAAAAAAAGAAAGAAAGAAAGAAAAAAGAAAGAAAGGCAGAACGAAAGAAACAGAGAAACAAAGAAAGAAAGAAAAAAAGAAAGAAAGCAGGAAAGAAGGAAAGAAAGAAAGAGAAAAAGATAAAAAGAGAGACAGAAAGAAAGAAAGAAAGAAAGAAGGAAATAAAGAAAGAAAGAGACAAAGAAGAATAGAGAGAAGGAAGGAAATAAAGAATGAGAGAAAGAAGCAAAGAAAGATAGAAAGAAAGACAGAAAGAAAGGAAGAGAAATAAATAGAAGGAAGGAAAGAAGGAAGGATGGAAAGAAGCATTGAAAGAAAGAAAGAAAGAAAGAAGGAAAGAAAGAAGGAGACAAAGAAAAATTTAGAGAGGGAAGGAAAGGAATAATAAGAGAAAGAAGGAAAGAAAGAAGGATAGAAAGAAACACAGAAACACAGAAAGAAAGAAAGAAAGAAAGAAAGAAAGAAAGAAGGAAAGAAAGACAGAAGGAATGAAACGATGAAAGAAAGAAAGAAACAAAGAAAGAAAGAGAGACAGAAACAAAGAAAGAAAGAGAGAAAGAAAGAAAGAAAGAAAGAAGGAAATAAATAAATAAATAAATAAAGCAACAAATAAAGGAAGAAAGAAAGAAAGAAGGAAGGAAGGAAGTAAAGAAAGAAGGAAGTTAAGAAAGAAGGAAACAACGAAACAAAAAAGAAGGAAAGAAGGAAAGAAAGAAAGAAGGAAGGAAGGAAAGAAGTAAAGAAAGAAGAACAAAAAGAGAGAAAGAAAGAAATAAAGACAGAAATAAAAGAAAGAAGGATAGAAAGAAAGAAAAAAGAAAGAAATAAAGAATTAACGAAAGAGAAAGAAACAAGGAAAGAGAGAATGAAAGAAAGAAAGATAGAAAGAAAGAAACAATCAAACAAAGAAAGAAAGACAGAAAGAAATAAAGAGAGAAAGAAAGAAAGATAAAAAGAAAGAAAGAAAGATAGAAAGCAAGAAAGAATGTACGAAAGAAAAAACAAAGAAAGTAAGTAAGAAAGAAATATAAGAAAGAAGGAAAGCAGGAAAGAATTAAAAAGAAAGAGAAAAAGAGAAAAAGGGACACAAACAGAAAGAAAAATAGAGAATGAAGGAAAGAAATTAACAAAGAAAGAAAGAAAGAAACAAACAAACAAAGAAGCAAGGAAACAAAGAAAGAGACAAAGAAGAATGGAGAGAAGGAAGGAAAGGAAGAATGAGAGAAAGAAGGAAATTAAGAAAGGTAGAAAGAAGGACAGAGAGAAAGAAAGAAAGAAACAAAGAAAGAAAGAGAGAAGGACAGAAAGGAACAAAGAAAGAAAGAAAGAAATAAAGAAGGAAAGAAAGAAAGAAGGAATGAAACATTGAAACAAAGAAATAAAACAAAGAAAGAAAGAAAGTAAGAAAGACACAGCGAAAGATAAAAAAAAGAGATAAAGAAAAAAAAGAAAGCCAGAAGGAACGAAGGAAGTAAAGAAAGAAAGAAGGAAGGTAAGAATGAAGGAAACAGCATAACAAAGAAATAAGGAAACATAGAAATAAATAAAGAAAGAGAGACAGAAAGAAGGAAAGAAGTAAAGAAGGAAATAGAAAAAGAGAGAAAGAAAGAAAGAATGAAAGAAATGAAAGAAAGATAGAAAGAAAGAAGGAAACAAAGAAAGAATGAAAGAAAGAAACAATCAAACAAAGAAAGAAACACAAAAAGAAAGAAAGAAAGATAGAATGAAAGAAACAATCAAACAAACAAAAGAAACACAGAAAGAAAGAAATAAAGAGAGAAAGAAAGAAAGATAGAAAGAAAGAACCAGTTAAAGAAATAAATAAATAAATAAAGGAGAGAAACAAGGAAACATGTTAAGAAGGAAAGAAGGAAAGAAAGAAAGAAAGAAAGAAGGAAAGAAGGACGGAAAGAAGGAAAGAAAGAAAGAGAAAAACAGAGAAAGAAAGATAAAAAGAAGGAAAGAAAGAGAGAAAGCAAAAAGAAAGAAAGAAAGAAAGAAAGAAAAAAGAAAGAAAGGAAGAACGAAAGAAAGAATGAAGCAAAGAAAGAAAGAAAAAAGAAAGAAAGAAAGATGGAAAGAGACAAAGAAAAAGGAAAGAGAAAGAAAGAAGGAAGGAAGGAAAGAAAGAATGATAGAAAGAAAGAAAGAAAGAAAGAAAGAAGGAAGGAAAGAAATAAAGAAAGAAAGAGAGACATAAAGAAAGAAAGCAAGAAAGAAAGAGAGTAAGAAAGAAAGAAAGTAAGAAGGAAAGAAAGAAAGAAAGAAAGAAAGAAAGAAGGAAGGAAGGAAGGAAGGAAGGAAGGAAAAAAGAAAGTAAGAAAGAAGGAAACAAGGAAACAAAGAAAGAAGGAAAGAAAGAAAGAGGGAAAGAAGGAACGAAAGAAGTAAAGAAAGAAAGATAAAGAAAGAAAAATGAAAGAAAGAATTAAAGAAAGAAAGAAGGAAAGAGAGAAAGAAAGAAAGATAGAAACAAAGAAACAAAGAAAGAAAGAAAGAAAGAAAGATGGAAAGAAAGACAGATGGAATGAAACGATGAAAGAAAGAAAGAGAAAAAGAAAGAAAGACAGAAACACAGAAAAAAAGAAAGAAAGAAAGAAAGAAATAAAGAAGGAAAGAAAGAAGGAAAGAAATAAATAAATAAATAAAGAAAGAAAGAAAGAAAAAAAAGGAAGAAAGAAAGAAGGAAGGAAGGAAGTATGGAAAGAAGGAAGGTAAGAAAGAAGGAAAGAAAGAATGAACGAAAGAAGTAAAGAAGGATGGAAAGAAGGAGAGAAAGAATGAAAGAAAGAAGCAAAGAAGTATGGAAAAAAAGGAAGAAAGAAGGAATGTAAGAGAGAAACAAAGAAATAAAGAAAGAAATAAAGAAAGATAGAAAGAAAGAAAGATAGAAAGAAAGAAATCAGGAAAGAATTAAAGAAAGAAAAAGAAAAAGAGTAAAAGAGAGACAGAAAGAAAGAAAGAGAGAATGAAAGAAGTATGGAAAGAAGGAAGAAAGAAGGAATGCTAGAAAGAAAGAAAGTAAGCAAGAAAGAAAGTAAGAAAGAAAGAGATAAACAAGAATTGAGAGAAGGAAGGAAGGAAAAGAACAATGAGAGAAAGAAGGAAATAAAAATAGAAAGAAAGAGAGAAAGAAAGAAACAAACAAAAAAAGAAAGAGAGAGAGACAGAAAGAAAGAAAAATGAATGAAAGAATTAAAGAAGGATGGAAAGAAGGAACGAAAGAATGAAAGAAAGCAGCAAAGAAGTATGGAAAAAAGGAAGAAAGAAGGAATGCAAGAAAGAAAGAAAGAAAGATATATAGAAAGAAAGAAAGATAGAAAGATAGAAAGAAAGAAAGAAAGAAAGAAAGAAAGAAAGAAAGAAAGAAAAAACAAACAAAAATGAAAGAAGGAGCGAAAAAAGAAAGAAAGCAAGTAAGAAAGAAATATAAGAAAGAAAGAAATCAGGAAAGAATTAAACAAAGAAAGAGAAAGAAGAGACAGAAAGAAAGAAAGAAAGAAAGAAAGAAAGAAAGAAAGAAAGAAAGAAAGAAAGAAGGAAAAAAAAGAGACAAAGAAGAATAGAGAGAAGGAAGGAAATAAGGAATGAGAGAAAGAAGGAAAAAAGATAGAAAGAAAGACAGAAAGAAAGATAGATACATAGAAGGAAGGAAAGAAGGATCGAAAGAAGGAAGGAAAGAAAGAAAGAAATAAAGAAAGAAGGAAAGAAAGAAAGAGAAAAAGAAGAATTTAGAGAGGGAAGGAAAGGACTAATAAGAGAAAGAAGGAAAGAAAGAAGGATAGAAAGAAACACAGAAAGAAAGAAAGAAAGAAAGAAAGAAACAAACAAAAAAGGAAAAAAAGAAAGAAAGAAACAAGGAAAGAAAGACAGAAGGAATGAAAGGATGAAAGAAAGAAAGAAAGACAGAAACACAGAAAGAAAGAAAGAAAGAAAGAAAGAAAGAAAGAAAGAAAGAAAGAAAGAAAGAAAGAAGGAAAGAAATAAATAAAGAAAGAAAGAAACAAATAAAGGAAGAAAGAAAGAAAGAAGGAGGGAAGGAAGTAAAGAAAAAAGGAAGGTAAGAAGGAAGGAAACAAGGAAAAAAAAGGACAGAAGGAAAGAAAGAAGGAAAGAAGGAAGGAAAGAAGTAAAGAAAGAAAGACAAAAAGAGAGAAAGAAAGAAATAATGAAAGAAAGAAATCAAAGAAGTATAGACAGCAAGAAAAAAGGAAGAATGTAAGAATTTACGAAAGAGAGAAAGAAACAAGGAAAGAGAGAACGAAAGAAAGAAAGATAGAAAGAAAGAAACAATCAGACAAAGAAAGAAAGACAGAAAGAAAGAAATAAAGAGAGAAAGAAAGAAAGAAAGAGATTATAAAGAAAGAAACAATTAAAGAAAGAAAGAACGAAGGAAAGAAAGAACGAAGGAAAGAAAGAAAGAACGAAAGAAAGAAGCAAAGAAGGAAAGATGGAAGGAAAGAAGTAAAGAAAGAGACAAAGAGAGAAAGAAAGAAAGATATAAAGAAAGAAAGAAAGATAGAAAGCAAGAAAGAATGAACGAAAGAAAAAAGAAAGATAGTAAGAAAGAAATATAAGAAAGAAAGAAAGCAGGAAAGACTTAAAAAGAAAGAGAAAAAGAGAAAAAGGGAGACAGAAAGAAAGAAAGAAAAAGAGAATGAAAGAAAGAAATTAAGAAAGAAAGAAAGAAAGAAGGAAGGTAACAAAGAAAGAGACAAAGAAGAATGGAGTGAAGGAAGGAAAGGAAGAATGAGAGAAAGAAGGAAAGAAAGAAGGGTAGAAAGAAGGGCAGAGAGAAAGAAACAAAGAAAGAAAGAAAGAAGGACAGAAAGAAACAAAGAAAGAAACAAAGAAGGAAATAAATAAATAAAGAAGGAAAGAAAGAAAGAAGGAATGAAACATTGAAACAAAGAAAGAAAGAAAGAAAGAAAGACAGAACGAAAGAAAGAAAGAAATAATGGAAAAAAGAAAGAAATCCAGAAGGAAGGAAGGAAGTAAAGAAAGAAAGAAAGAAGGTAAGAAAGAAGGAAACAGGGTAACAAACAAGTAAGGAAACATTGAAATAAATAAAGAAAGAGAGACAGAAAGAAGGAAAGAAGTAAAGAATGAAATACAAAAAGAGAGAACGAAAGAAAGAATGAAAGAAATGAAAGAAAGATAGAAAGAAAGAAGGAAACAAAGAAAGAAAGAAAGAAAGAAACAATCAAACAAAGAAAGAAACACAGAAAGAAAGAAATAAAGAGAGAAAGAAGGATAAAAAGAAAAAAGAAAGATAGAAAGCAAGAAAAAATGAAAGAAAGAAAAAAGAAAAAAGAAACAACGATAGAAAAAAGAAAAGAGTAAGTAAGAAAGAAATATAAGAAAGAAAGAAAGAAAGAAATTAAGCAGAAAAGAATTAAGAAAGAAAGAGAAAAAGAGAAAAAGAGAGACAGAAAGAAAGAAAGAAAGAAAGAAAGAAAGAAAGAGAGAATAAAAGAAAGAAAGAAAGAAGGAAACAAAGACAAAGAAAAATGGAGAGAAGGAAGGAAAGGAAGAATGAGAGAAAGAAGAAAAGAAAGAAAGATAGAAAGAAGGACAAAAAGAAACAAAGAAAGAAACAAACAAACAAAGAAAGAAAGAAAGAATGAAGGAAAGAAAGAAACAAAGAAAGAAACAAAGAAAGAAAGAAAGTAAGAAAGACAGAACGAAAGAAAGAAAGAAATAAAGAAAAAAAGAAAGAAAGCCAGAAGGAAGGAAGGAAGTAAAGAAAGAAAGAAGGAAGGTAAGAAAGAAGGAAACAGGGTAAAAAAGAAGTAAGGAAACATAGAAATAAATAAAGAAAGAGAGACAGAACGAAGGAAAGAAGTAAAGAAGGAAATACAAAAAGAGAGAAAGAAAGAAAGAATGAAAGAAATGAAAGAAAGATAGAAAGAAAGAACGAAACAAAGAAAGAAAGAAAGAAAGAAACAATCAAACAAAGAAAGAAACACAAAAAGAAAGAAAGAAAGGTGGAAAGAAACAATCAAACAAAGAAAGAAACACAGAAACAAAGAAATAAAGAGAGAAAGAAGGATTAAAAAAAGAAAGATAGAAAGCAAGAAAAAATAAAAGAAAGAAAGAAAAAAGGAAAAAGAAACAGCGATAGAAAAAAGAAAAAAATAAGTAAGAAAGAAATATAAGAAAGAAAGAAAGAAAGAAAGAAAGAAAGAAAGCAGAAAAGAATTAAGAAAGAAAGAGAAAAAGTGAAAAAGAGAGACAGAAAGAAAGAAAGAAAGAAAGAAAGAAAGAGAAAGAAACACAATGGAAGAAATAAAGAAACAGAGAGATAAAGAAGAATGGAAAGAAGGAAGTAAGGAAAGGAAGTATAAAAGAATGAAGGAAATAAGGATACAAGGAAAGAAAGTTAGAAAGAAAGTAAGGAAGAAAGAAAGTAAGAAAAGAAAGAAAGAAAGAAGAAAGTACGAAAGAAGGAAATTAGAAAGAAGGAAAGAAAGAAAGAAAGAGAGGAAGAGAGAATGAAGGAAAGAAAGAAAAAAGAAAGAAACAAGGAAAGAAATAAAGATAGAAAGAAAGAAAGCAAGAAGGAAAGTAGGAAAAAAGAAAGAAAGAAGGGAAAAAAGAAAGAGATAAAGGAGAATGAAAAGAAGAAAGGAAGGAAAGGAAGAATGAAAGAAAGAAGGAAAGAAAGAACGATAGAAGGAAAGGAAGAAAGAATGATAGAAAGAAAGAGGGAAGGAAAGAAAGAAAGAAACAAAGAAAGAATGAATGAAAGAAAGAAAGAGGTAAAGAAGAATGGAAAAAAGAAGCAAGGAAAGGAAGAATGCAAGAAAGAGGGAAAGAAAAATAGATAGAAAGGAAGACAGTAAGAATGAAACAAAGAAAAAGGAAAGAAAGAAATAAAGTAGGTAAGAAAGAGAAATAAAGAAAGAAAGATGGAAAGAAGGAAAGAAGGAAAGAAAGAGAGTGAAAAAGAGAGACAGAAAAAAAGAAAGAAAGAATGAAAGAAAGAAAGAAAAAAGAAAGAATGATGGAAAGAAAGAAAGAGACAAAGAAGAATGGAGAAAAGGAATGAAGGAAACGAAGAATGAGAGAAAGAAGGAAAAAAGGAAGATAGAAAGATAGACAGAAAGAAAGAAACAAAGAAGGAAAGAAAGAAGGAAGGGAAGAAAGAGAGAAAGAGAGAATGAAAGAAAGAAAGAAAAAATAAAGAAATAAGGAAAAGAATGAAAGACACAAAGAAGGAAGGAAAGTAAGAAAGAAAGAAAGAAAGAAAGAAACAAAGGAAGAAAGAAAGAAAGCAAGAAAGCAAGTAAGAAAGAAAGAAGGAAAGAAAGAAAGAGATAAAGAAGAATGGAAAGAAGGAAGGACGGAAAGGAAGAATGAAAGAAAGAAAGAAAGAAAGAAAGAAAGAAAGAAAGAAAGAAGGAAAAAAAAGAGACAAAGAAGAATAGAGAGAAGGAAGGAAATAAGGAATGAGAGAAAGAAGGAAAAAAGATAGAAAGAAAGACAGAAAGAAAGATAGATACATAGAAGGAAGGAAAGAAGGATCGAAAGAAGGAAGGAAAGAAAGAAAGAAATAAAGAAAGAAGGAAAGAAAGAAAGAGAAAAAGAAGAATTTAGAGAGGGAAGGAAAGGACTAATAAGAGAAAGAAGGAAAGAAAGAAGGATAGAAAGAAACACAGAAAGAAAGAAAGAAAGAAAGAAAGAAACAAACAAAAAAGGAAAAAAAGAAAGAAAGAAACAAGGAAAGAAAGACAGAAGGAATGAAAGGATGAAAGAAAGAAAGAAAGACAGAAACACAGAAAGAAAGAAAGAAAGAAAGAAAGAAAGAAAGAAAGAAAGAAAGAAAGAAAGAAAGAAAGAAAGAAAGAAGGAAAGAAATAAATAAAGAAAGAAAGAAACAAATAAAGGAAGAAAGAAAGAAAGAAGGAGGGAAGGAAGTAAAGAAAAAAGGAAGGTAAGAAGGAAGGAAACAAGGAAAAAAAAGGACAGAAGGAAAGAAAGAAGGAAAGAAGGAAGGAAAGAAGTAAAGAAAGAAAGACAAAAAGAGAGAAAGAAAGAAATAATGAAAGAAAGAAATCAAAGAAGTATAGACAGCAAGAAAAAAGGAAGAATGTAAGAATTTACGAAAGAGAGAAAGAAACAAGGAAAGAGAGAACGAAAGAAAGAAAGATAGAAAGAAAGAAACAATCAGACAAAGAAAGAAAGACAGAAAGAAAGAAATAAAGAGAGAAAGAAAGAAAGAAAGAGATTATAAAGAAAGAAACAATTAAAGAAAGAAAGAACGAAGGAAAGAAAGAACGAAGGAAAGAAAGAAAGAACGAAAGAAAGAAGCAAAGAAGGAAAGATGGAAGGAAAGAAGTAAAGAAAGAGACAAAGAGAGAAAGAAAGAAAGATATAAAGAAAGAAAGAAAGATAGAAAGCAAGAAAGAATGAACGAAAGAAAAAAGAAAGATAGTAAGAAAGAAATATAAGAAAGAAAGAAAGCAGGAAAGACTTAAAAAGAAAGAGAAAAAGAGAAAAAGGGAGACAGAAAGAAAGAAAGAAAAAGAGAATGAAAGAAAGAAATTAAGAAAGAAAGAAAGAAAGAAGGAAGGTAACAAAGAAAGAGACAAAGAAGAATGGAGTGAAGGAAGGAAAGGAAGAATGAGAGAAAGAAGGAAAGAAAGAAGGGTAGAAAGAAGGGCAGAGAGAAAGAAACAAAGAAAGAAAGAAAGAAGGACAGAAAGAAACAAAGAAAGAAACAAAGAAGGAAATAAATAAATAAAGAAGGAAAGAAAGAAAGAAGGAATGAAACATTGAAACAAAGAAAGAAAGAAAGAAAGAAAGACAGAACGAAAGAAAGAAAGAAATAATGGAAAAAAGAAAGAAATCCAGAAGGAAGGAAGGAAGTAAAGAAAGAAAGAAAGAAGGTAAGAAAGAAGGAAACAGGGTAACAAACAAGTAAGGAAACATTGAAATAAATAAAGAAAGAGAGACAGAAAGAAGGAAAGAAGTAAAGAATGAAATACAAAAAGAGAGAACGAAAGAAAGAATGAAAGAAATGAAAGAAAGATAGAAAGAAAGAAGGAAACAAAGAAAGAAAGAAAGAAAGAAACAATCAAACAAAGAAAGAAACACAGAAAGAAAGAAATAAAGAGAGAAAGAAGGATAAAAAGAAAAAAGAAAGATAGAAAGCAAGAAAAAATGAAAGAAAGAAAAAAGAAAAAAGAAACAACGATAGAAAAAAGAAAAGAGTAAGTAAGAAAGAAATATAAGAAAGAAAGAAAGAAAGAAATTAAGCAGAAAAGAATTAAGAAAGAAAGAGAAAAAGAGAAAAAGAGAGACAGAAAGAAAGAAAGAAAGAAAGAAAGAAAGAAAGAGAGAATAAAAGAAAGAAAGAAAGAAGGAAACAAAGACAAAGAAAAATGGAGAGAAGGAAGGAAAGGAAGAATGAGAGAAAGAAGAAAAGAAAGAAAGATAGAAAGAAGGACAAAAAGAAACAAAGAAAGAAACAAACAAACAAAGAAAGAAAGAAAGAATGAAGGAAAGAAAGAAACAAAGAAAGAAACAAAGAAAGAAAGAAAGTAAGAAAGACAGAACGAAAGAAAGAAAGAAATAAAGAAAAAAAGAAAGAAAGCCAGAAGGAAGGAAGGAAGTAAAGAAAGAAAGAAGGAAGGTAAGAAAGAAGGAAACAGGGTAAAAAAGAAGTAAGGAAACATAGAAATAAATAAAGAAAGAGAGACAGAACGAAGGAAAGAAGTAAAGAAGGAAATACAAAAAGAGAGAAAGAAAGAAAGAATGAAAGAAATGAAAGAAAGATAGAAAGAAAGAACGAAACAAAGAAAGAAAGAAAGAAAGAAACAATCAAACAAAGAAAGAAACACAAAAAGAAAGAAAGAAAGGTGGAAAGAAACAATCAAACAAAGAAAGAAACACAGAAACAAAGAAATAAAGAGAGAAAGAAGGATTAAAAAAAGAAAGATAGAAAGCAAGAAAAAATAAAAGAAAGAAAGAAAAAAGGAAAAAGAAACAGCGATAGAAAAAAGAAAAAAATAAGTAAGAAAGAAATATAAGAAAGAAAGAAAGAAAGAAAGAAAGAAAGCAGAAAAGAATTAAGAAAGAAAGAGAAAAAGTGAAAAAGAGAGACAGAAAGAAAGAAAGAAAGAAAGAAAGAAAGAGAAAGAAACACAATGGAAGAAATAAAGAAACAGAGAGATAAAGAAGAATGGAAAGAAGGAAGTAAGGAAAGGAAGTATAAAAGAATGAAGGAAATAAGGATACAAGGAAAGAAAGTTAGAAAGAAAGTAAGGAAGAAAGAAAGTAAGAAAAGAAAGAAAGAAAGAAGAAAGTACGAAAGAAGGAAATTAGAAAGAAGGAAAGAAAGAAAGAAAGAGAGGAAGAGAGAATGAAGGAAAGAAAGAAAAAAGAAAGAAACAAGGAAAGAAATAAAGATAGAAAGAAAGAAAGCAAGAAGGAAAGTAGGAAAAAAGAAAGAAAGAAGGGAAAAAAGAAAGAGATAAAGGAGAATGAAAAGAAGAAAGGAAGGAAAGGAAGAATGAAAGAAAGAAGGAAAGAAAGAACGATAGAAGGAAAGGAAGAAAGAATGATAGAAAGAAAGAGGGAAGGAAAGAAAGAAAGAAACAAAGAAAGAATGAATGAAAGAAAGAAAGAGGTAAAGAAGAATGGAAAAAAGAAGCAAGGAAAGGAAGAATGCAAGAAAGAGGGAAAGAAAAATAGATAGAAAGGAAGACAGTAAGAATGAAACAAAGAAAAAGGAAAGAAAGAAATAAAGTAGGTAAGAAAGAGAAATAAAGAAAGAAAGATGGAAAGAAGGAAAGAAGGAAAGAAAGAGAGTGAAAAAGAGAGACAGAAAAAAAGAAAGAAAGAATGAAAGAAAGAAAGAAAAAAGAAAGAATGATGGAAAGAAAGAAAGAGACAAAGAAGAATGGAGAAAAGGAATGAAGGAAACGAAGAATGAGAGAAAGAAGGAAAAAAGGAAGATAGAAAGATAGACAGAAAGAAAGAAACAAAGAAGGAAAGAAAGAAGGAAGGGAAGAAAGAGAGAAAGAGAGAATGAAAGAAAGAAAGAAAAAATAAAGAAATAAGGAAAAGAATGAAAGACACAAAGAAGGAAGGAAAGTAAGAAAGAAAGAAAGAAAGAAAGAAACAAAGGAAGAAAGAAAGAAAGCAAGAAAGCAAGTAAGAAAGAAAGAAGGAAAGAAAGAAAGAGATAAAGAAGAATGGAAAGAAGGAAGGACGGAAAGGAAGAATGAAAGAAAGAAGGAAAGAAAGAAAGATAGAAGGAAAGGAAGAAAGAAAGAAAGAAAGAAAGAAAGAAAAAAAGAAGGAAAGAAACAAGGAAGGAAAGAAAGAAACAAACAAAGAAAGAAAGAATTAATGAAAGAAAGAGATAAAGAAGAATGCAAAAAAGAAGCAAGGAAAGGAAGAATGCAAGAAAGAGGGAAAGAAAAATAGATAGAAAGAAAGAAAGAATAAAACAAAGAATAAGGAAAGAAAGAAACAAAGTAGTTAAGAAAGAGAAATAAAGAAAGAAAGAAGGAAAGAATGAAAAAAGGAAATAAAGAGAGTGAAAAAGAGAGACAGAAAAAAAGAAAGAAGAAATGAAAGAAAGAAAAAAAGAAAGAATGATGGAAAGAAAGAAAGAAAGAGACAAAGAAGAATGGATAAAAGGAATGAAGGAAAGGAAGAATGAGAGAAAGAAGAAAAAAAAGAAAGATAGAAAGACAGAAAGAAAGAAGGAAAGAAAGAAAGAAGGAAAGAAAGAAGGAAGGAAAGAAAGAAAGTAAGAAAGACAGAAAGAAAGAAAGAAAGAAAGAAAGAAAGAAAGAAAGGAAGAAAGGAAGAAGGAAAGAAAAAAAGAAAGAAGGAAAAGAAAGAAAGACAGAAAGAACGAAGGAAAGTAAGAAAGAATGAAAGAAACAAAGAAACAAAGAAAGAAAGGAACAAGGAAAGAAAGAAAGAAAGAATGAAAAAACGAAAGAAAGAAAGATAGAAGGAAGGAAAGAAAGAAGGAAACAAGGAAACAAAGAAAGAAGGAAAGAAGGAACTAACAGAAAAAAGGAGAGAAAGAAAGAAAGAGACAAAGAGGAATGGAGATAAGGAACGTGGGAAAGGAAGAATAAGAGAAAGAAGGAAAAAAAGATAGATAGAAAGAAAGACAGAAAGAAAGAAACAAACACACAAAAAAGATAGAATGAATGAAAGAAAGATGGAAAGATAGAAAGAAGGAATGAAACGATGAAAGAAAGCAAAAAATAAAGAAGGAAGGAAAGAAGTAAAGAAAGAAAGAGACAAACAAGAATGGAGAGAAGGAAGGAAGGAAAGGAAGAATGAGACAAAGAAGGAAATAACGATAGAAAGAAAGAAAGAAAGAAAGAAGGACAGAAAGAAATAATTAAAGAAGGATGGAAAGAAGGAAAGAAAGAATCAAAGAAAGAAGTAAAGAAGGATGGAAAGAAGTAAATAGAGAATGAAAGAAGTATGGAAAGAAGGAAGAAAGAACAAATGCTAGAAAGAAAGAAAGAAAGAAAGAAAGAAAGGAAGCAAGAAAGAAAGTAAGAAAGAAAGAAAGAAAGTAAGAAAGAAAGAGACAAACAAGAATTGAGAGAAGGATGGAAAGGAAGAATGAGAGAAGGAAGGAAATAAAGATAGAAAGGAAGAGAGAAAGAAAGAAAGAAACAAAGAAAGAAAGAAAGAAAGAGAGAAAGAAAGAAAGAAACAAACAAACAAACAAAGAATGAAAAAATTAAAGAAGGATGGAAAGAAGGAAAGAAAGAATGTAACAAAGAAGTAAAGAAGGATGGAAAGATGCAAAGAAAGAATGAAAGAAAGAAGCAAAGAAGTGTGGAAAAAAGGAAGAAAGAAGGAAAGATAGAAAGAAAGATAGAAAGAAAGAAAGAAAGAAACAAACAAAAAATATGAAAGAAAGGGCGAAAAAAAGATAGAAAGCAAGCAAGAAAGACATATAAGTAAGAAAGAAAGAAAGCAGGAAAGAGCTAAAGAAAGAAAGAGAAAAAGAGTGACAGAAAGAAAGAAAGAAAGCATGAGAGAAAGAACGAAAGAAAGAAAGAAAGAAAGAAAGAAAGAAAGAAGGAAATAAAGAAAGAAAGAGACAAGGACGAATAGAAAGAAGGAAGGAAAGGAAGAATGAGAGAAAGAAGGAAAGCAATATAGAAAGAAAGACAGAAAGAAAGAAGGAAAGAAAGAAAGAAAGAAAGAAAGAAAGAAAGAAAGAGAAAGAGATAAATAGAAGGAAGGATGGAAAGAAGGAAGGAAAGAAGGAAGGAAACAAGGAAACAAAGAAAGAAGCAAAGAAGAAAGGAAACAAAGAAGCAAAGGAAGAACGAAAGAAAGAAAGAAAGAAAGAAAGAAAGAAAGAAAGAAAAAAGAAACAAAGAAAGGAAGTAAGTAAGAAAGTAAGTAAGAAAGAAATATAAGAAAAAGAAACCAGGAAAGACGGAAAGAAAGAGAAAAACAGAGACAGAAAGAAAGAAAGAAAGAAACAAAGAAAGAAAGAAGGAAAGAAAGAAAGAGACAAAGAAGAATTTAAAGAGGGAAGGAAAGGAATAATGAGAGAAAGAAGGCAAGAAAGAATGATAGAAAGAAGGAAAGAAAGACCGAAGGAATGAAACGATGAAAGAAAGAAAGAAACAAAGAAAGAAAGACAGAAACACAGAAGGAAAGAAATAAAGAAAGTAAGAAAGAAAGAAAGGAAGAAAGAAAGAAGGCAGGAAGGAAAGAAAGAAGGAAGGTAAGAAAGGAGGAAACAAAGAAAGAAGGAAAGAAAGAAAGAAAGAAGGAAAGAAGGAAGGAGAGTAGTAAAGAAAGAAAGAGACAAAGAGAGAAAGTAAGATGTAATGAAATAAATAAAAGAAAGAAGGATAGAAAGAAAGAAGAAAGATAGAAAGAATAATGAAAGAGAGAAAGAAAGAAAGAAAGAAATAAGGAAAGAGAGAAAGAAAGAAAGAAAGAAAGACAGATGGAAAGAAAGAAACAATCAAAAAAAAAGAAAGAAACGCAGAAAGAAAGAAAGAAAGAAAGAAAGAAATATAGAAAGAAAGAAACAATTAAAGAAAGAAAGAAACAAAGAAGGAAAGAAGGAAAGAAAGAAAGAAAGAAAGAAAGAAAGAAATATAGAAAGAAAGAAACAATTAAAGATAGAAAGAAAGAAGGAAAGAAGGAAAAAAGAAAGAAAAAAAGAAAGAAAGAAGGAAAGGAGGAAGGAAAGAAGTAAAGAAAGAAACAGACAATGAAAGAATGAAAGAAAGAAAAAAGAAAGAAAGAAGGAATGAAAGAAAGAGACAAAGAAGAATGGAGAGAAGGAAGAAAGGAAGAATGAGAGAAAGAAGGAAAGAGAGAAAGGTAGAAAGAAGGACATAAAGAAAGAAAGAAGCAAAGAAAGAAAGAGAGAATGAAAGAAAGAAAGAAAGAAAGAAAGAAAAGAAAGCAAGACGGAAGGAAGGAAGTAAGGTAAGAAAGAAGGAAGGTAAGAAGGAAGGAAACAGGGAAACAAAGAAAGAAGGAAGTAAATAAATAAATAAAGAGACAAAGAACGAAGGAGAGAACTAAAGAAGGAAATAGAAAAAGAGAGAATGAAATAAATAAATAAGGAAAGAGAGAAAGAAAGAAATAAGGAGAGAGAGAGAGAAAGAAAGAAGGAAAGAAAGAAAGGAAGAAAGAAAGATAGAAAGAAAGAAACAATCAAACAAAGCAAGAAACACAGAAAGAAAGAAAGGAAGAAACAAAGAAATATAGAAAGAAAGAAACTATTATAGAAAGGAAGAAAGAAAGAAAGAAGGAAACAAGGAAAGAAGGAAAGAAAGAAAGAAAGAAGGAATGAAAGAAGGATGGAAAGAAGTAAAGAAAGAAAAAGACAAACAGAGAAAGAAAGAAAGATAAAAAGAAAGAAAGAAAGAAAGATAGAAAGCAAGAAAGAATGAAAGAAGGAAACAGAAAGAAAGAATGAAAGAAAGAGGTAAAGAAGAATGGAAAGAAGGAAGGAAAGGAAGAATGATGGAATGAAGGAAATAAGGTTAGAACGAAGGAAAGAGACAATGAAAGTAAGATAGAAAGAAAGAAAGAAAGGAAGAAAGAAAGAAAGAAAGAAAGAAGAAGGAAAGAAATAAATAAATAAAGAAAGAAAGAAACAAACAAACAAAGAGATAAAGATGAATGGAAAGAAGGAAGAAAGTAAATGAAGAATGAAAGCATGAAGGAAACATGGATAGTAGGAAAGAAAGAAAGAAAGAAAGAATGAAAGAAGGAAAGAAAGAAAAAAAAGAAAGCAAGACGGAAGGAAGGAAGTAAGGTAACAAAGAAGGAAGGTAAGAAGGAAGGAAACAGGGAAACAAAGAAAGAAGGAAATAAATAAATAAATAAATAAAGAGAGAAAGAACGAAGGAAAGAACTAAAGAAGGAAATAGAAAAAGAGAGAATGAAATAAATAAATGAGGAAAGAGAGAAAGAAAGAAATAAGGAAAGAGAGAGAGAAAGAAAGAAGGAAAGAAAGAAAGGAAGAAAGAAAGATAGAAAGAAAGAAACAATTAAACAAAGCAAGAAACACAGAAAGAAAGAAAGGAAGAAACAAAGAAATATAGAAAGAAAGAAACTATTATAGAAAGGAAGCAAGAAAGAAAGAAGGAAACAAGGAAAGAAGGAAAGAAAGAAAGAAACAAGGAATGAAAGAAGGTTGGAAAGAAGTAAAGAAAGAAAGAGACAAACAGAGAAAGCAAGAAAGATAAAAATAAAGAAAGAAAGAAAGATAGAAAGCAAGAAAGAATGAAAGAAGGAAACAGAAAGAAAGAATGAAAGAAAGAGGTAAAGAAGAATGGAAAGAAGGAAGGAAAGGAAGAATGAAGGAATGAAGGAAATAAGGATAGAACGAAGGAAAGAGACAATGAAAGTAAGATAGAAAGAAAGAAAGAAAGAAAGGAAGAAAGAAAGAAAGAAAAAAGAAGGAAAGAAATAAATAAATAAAGAAAGAAACAAACAAACAAAGAGATAAAGATGAATGGAAAGAAGGAAGAAAGGAAATGAAGAATGAAAGCATGAAGGAAAGATGGATAGTAGGAAAGAAAGAAAGAAAGAAAGAATGAAAGAAAGATAGAAAGAAGGAAAGAAAGAAAGAAGGAAAGAAAGAAAAAAGGAAACAGAAAGAAAGAATGAAAGAAAGAGGTAAAGAAGAATGGAAAGAAGGAAGGAAAGGAAGAATGAAGGAATGAAGGAAATAAGGATAGAACGAAGGAAAGAGAGAATGAAAGTAAGATAGGAAGAAAGAAAGGAAGAAAGTAAGAAAGAAAGAAAGAGAAAAAGAAGGAAAGAAATAAATAAAGAAAGAAAGAAACAAATAAAAACATAATGATGAATGGAAAGAAGAAAGAAAGGAAATGAAGAATGTAAGAATGAAGGAAAGAAGGATAAAAGGAAAGAAAGAAAGAATGAAAGAAAGATAGAAAGAAAGAAAGAAAGAAAGAAAGAGATAAAGATGAATGGAAAGAAGGAAAGAAGGAAGGAAGGAACTGAAAAAGAAATAATGAAGGAAAGAAATATAATAGAAAAAAAGGAAGAAAGAAAGAAAGACTGAAAGAAAGAAAGATAGAAGGAAAGAAAGAATGAAAGAAAGAAAGAAAGAAAGAAAGAAAGAAAAAGAAGAACAGAAAGAAAGAAAGATAGCAAAAAAGAAAGTCACAAACAAAGAAGGACAGAAAGAAAGAGAAAGAAGAAAGAATTAAAAAAAGAAACAAACAAACAACGAAAGAAAGAAAGAAAGAAAGAAAGAAAGAAAAAAGAAAGAGAGACAGACAAAAAGAAGAATGTAAGCAAAAAAGAACGAAAGAAACAAAGAAAGAAGCAAAGAAAGAAGGAAAGAAGGAAAAAGAAAGAAAGAATGAAAGAAAGAGGTAAAGTAGAATGGAAAGAAGGAAGGAAAGGAAGAATGAAGGAATGAAGGAAATAAGGATAGAACGAAGGAAAGAGAGAATGAAAGTAAGATAGAAAGAAAGAGAAAAAGAAGGAAATAAATAAATAAAGAAACAAAGAAAGAAACAAAGAGATAATGATGAATGGAAAGAAGAAAGAAAGGAAATTAAGAATGAAAGAATGAAGGAAAGAAGGATAAAAGGAAAGAAAGAAAGAAAGAATGAAAGAAAGATAGAAAGAAAGAAAGAGATAAAGATAAATGCAACGAAGGAAGAAAGGAAATGAAGAATGAAACAATGAAGGAAAGAAGGATAGTAGAAAAGCAAGAAAGAATGAAAGAAAGATAGAAAGAAAGAAAGAAAGAAGAAAAGAAAGAAAGAAAAAGGAAGAAAGGAAAAAGGAAGAAAGATTGAAAGAAAGAGATAAAGAAGAATGGAAAGAAGGAAAGGAGGAAGGAAGGAAAGGAAAAAGGAATAATGAAGGTAAGAAATAGATAGAAAAAAAGGAAGAAAGAAAGAAAGACTGAAAGAATGAAAGAAAGATAGAAGGAAACAGTGAAAGAAAGCAGAAAAGAAAGAAAGACAGATAGAAACAAAGAAAGAAAGAAAGAAAAAACAAAAAAGAAAGAAATAAAGTGAAAAAGAAGGAAAGAAAGAAGCAAAGAAAGAAAGGAAGAGAAAGAAACAGAAAGAAAGAAAGAAACCAAGAAACAAAGAGATAAATAAGAATGGAAAGAAGGAAGGAAGGAAACGAAGATGAAAGAATGAAGGAAACAGGGATAGAAGGAAAGAAAGATAGAATGAAAGAATGAAAGAAAGAAAGAAAGAAAGTAAGAAAGAAATAAAGAAAGAAAGAAAGAGATAAAGAAAGAAATAAACCAAGAAGCATAGAAAGAAATAAATGAAGAAAGAAGGAAAGAAAGAAAGAAGGAAACAGAAAGAAAGAAAGAAAGAAAGAAAGAAAGAAAGAGTAAAAGAAGAATGGAAAGAAGGTAGGAAGGAAAATAAGAGTGAAGGAAAGAATGAAAGAAAGAGAAAGGAAAGAGAGAAAGAATGAAACAAAGAAAGAAACAAAAAAAGCAAAAAGCAAAAAGAAGGTAAGAAAGAAAGAAAGAGATAAAGAAGAATGGAGAGAAGGTAGGAAGGAAAATAAGAATGAAAGAAAGAAAGAAAGATATAAAGAAAGAAAGAAAGAAGGACACAAAGAAATAAGGAAAGACAGAAGGAAAGAAGTAAAGAAAGAAAGAAAGAAAGTAGGAAAGAAGGAAAGAAAGAAGGAAAGAAAGAGATAAAGAACAAAAGAAAGAAAGAAAGAAAGAGAGAAAGAAACAAAGAAAGAAAAAAAAAGAAAGAAATATAGAAAGAAAGAAAGAAAGAAAGAAAGACATAAATATGAATGGAAACAAGAAAGGAAGAAGGGAAGAATGAAAGAATGAAGGAAACAAGGACACAAGGAAAGAAAGAAAGATAGAAAAAAGAAATGAATAAAGAAAGTAAGAAATAAATAAAGAAAGAGATAAAGAAGAATGGAAAGAAGGTGGGAATGAAAATAAGAATGAAAGAAAGAATGAAAGAAAGAAAGGGAGAAGGAAAGAGAGAAAGAATGAAACAAAGAAAGAAAGAAAAAAAAGGAAAGAAAAAAAGAAATCAAAAAGAAACAAAGAAACTAGGAAAGAAGGAAAGAAAGAAAGTAAGAAAGAGAAAGAAACAGAAAGAATTAAATAAAGGAAGAAAGAAAGAAAGTAAGAAAGACATAAATATTAATGGAAAGAAGAAAGCAAGGAAAGGAAGCATGAAAGAATGAAGGAAACAAGGATACAAGTAAAAAAAGAAAGATAGAAAGAAAGAAAGAAAGAAAGAAAGAAAAAACGAAAGAACGAAAAGAAAGAAATGCAGAAAGAAGGAAGGAAAGTAAGAAAGAAAGAAAGAAACAAACAAACAAAGAAAGAAAGAAACAGAGAAAGAAAGTAAGAAAGAAAGAAACAAGGAAGGAAAGAAAGAATGAAAAAATGAATGAAAGAAAGAAAGAAAGATAGAAGGATGGAAATAAGGTAGGAAAGATACAAGGAAGGAAAGAAAGAAGGAAACAAGGAAACAAAGAAAGAAGGAAAGAACGAACTAACAGAAAGAAAGAGATAAGGAAAGAAAGAGACAAAGAGGACTGGAGAGAAGGAACGTGGGAAAGGAAGAATGAGAGAAAGAAGGAAAGAAAGAAAGATAGAAAGAAAGACAGAAAGAAAGAAACAAAGAAACAAAAAAGATAGAATTAAAGAAAGAAAGATAGAAAGAAAGAAAGAATGAAACGATGAAAGAAAGAAAGAAAGAAAGAAAGAAGGAAAGAAGTAAAGTAAGAAAGAAGGAAAGAAAGAAAGAAAGAAAGAAAGAGACAAAGAAGAATGGAGAGAAGGAAGGAAGGAAAGGAAGAATGAGACAAAGAAGGAAATAACGATAGAAAGAAAGAAAGAAATAAAGAAAGAAAGACAGAAAGAAAGAATTAAAGAAGGATGGAAAGAAGGAAAGAAAGAATCAAAGAAAGAAGTAAAGAAGGATGTAAAGAAGGAAAGAGAGAATGAAAGAAGTACGGAAAGAAGGAAGAAAGAAGGAATGCTAGAAAGAAAGAACGAAAGAAAGAAAGAAAGAAAGAAAGAAAGAAAGCAAGAAAGAAAGTAAGAAAGAAAGAGATAAACAAGAATTGAGAGAAGGAAGGAAAGGAAGAATGAGACAAAGAAGGAAATAACGATAGAAAGAAATAAAGAAAGAAAGACAGAAAGAAAGAATTAAAGAAGGATGGAAAGAAGGAAGGAAAGAATCAAAGAAAGAAGTAAAGAAGGATGGAAAGAAGGAAAGAGAGAATGAAAGAAGTATGGTTAGAAGGAAGAAAGAAGGAATGCTAGAAAGAAAGAAAGAGAGAAAGAAAGAAAGAAACAAACAAAGAAAGAAAGAAACAGAGAAAGAAAGAAACAAACAAACAAACAAACAAACAAACAAACAAAGAATGAATGAAGATAAGAAGGATGGAAAGAAGGAAAGAGAGAATGAAACAAAGAAGTAAACAAGAATGGAAAGAAGGAAAGAAAGAATGAAAGAAAGAAGCAATGAAGTATGGAAAAAAGGAAGAAAGAAGGAATGCAAGAAAGAAAGAAATAAAGAAAGATAGAAAGAAAGAAACAAACAAACAAGCAAAAAAAAAAATGAAAAAAAGAGCGAAAAAAGAAAGAAAAAAAGCAAGGAAGAAATATAAGTAAGAAAGAAACAAACGAGGAAAGAAAGAGAAAAAGAGAGACAGAAAGAAAGAAAGAAAGAAAGAAAGAAAGAATGAAAGAGAGAAAGAAAGAAAGAATGAAGGAAGGAAAGAAAGAAAGGGACAAAGAAGAATTTAGAGAGGGAAGGAAAGGAGTAATGAGAGAAACAAGGAAAGAAAGAAGGATAGAAAGAAACAAAGAAAGAAAGAAGGAAAGAAAGACAGAAGGAACGAAACGGTGAAACAAAGAAAGAAACAAAGAAAGAAAGACAGAAACACAGAAATAAATAAATAAAGAAAGAAAGAAAGTAAGAACGACAGAAAGAAAGAAAGAAAGAAAGAAAGGAGGAAAGAAAGAAGGAAAGAAAGAAAGAAAAAAAGAAAGAAGGAAAAGAAGGAAAGACAGAAAGAAGGAACGAAAGTAAGAAAGAAAGAAACAAACAAACAAACAAAGAAAAACAAAGAAAGAAAGAAACAGAGAAAGAAAGTTAGAAAGAAGGAAGGAAAGAAAGAAAGAATGAAAAAACGAAAGAAAGCAAGAAAGATAGAACAAAGGAAAGAAGGTAGGATAGAAAGAAGCAAGGAAAGAAAGATGGAAACAAGGAAACAAAGAAAGAAGGAAAGAACGAACTAACAGAAAGAAAGAGAGAAAGAAAGAGACAAAGAGGAATGGAGAGACGGATGGAAAGGAATAATAAGAGAAAGAGGGAAAGAAAGAAGTTTAGAAAGAAAGACAGAATGAATGAAAGAAAGAAAGAAAGAAGAAAAGAAGTAAAGAAAGAAAGAAAGAGACAAAGAAGAATGGAGAGCAGGAAGGAAGGAAAGGAAGAATGAGACAAAGAAGGAAATAACGATAAAAAGAAAGAAAGAAAGAAAGACAGAAAAAAGAATTAAAGAAGGATGGAAAGAAGGAAAGAAAGAATCAAAGAAAGAAGTAAAGAAGTATGGAAAGAAGGAAGAAAGAAGGAATGCTAGAAAGAAAGAAAGTAAGAAAGAAAGAAAGCAAGAAAGAAAGTAAGAAACAAAGAAAGAGACTAACAAGAATTGAGAGAAGGAAGGAAATAAAGAATGAGAGAAAGAAGGAAATAAAGATACAAAGAAAGAGAGAAAGAAAGAAAGAAACAGAGAAAGAAAGAAAGAAAGAAGCAAAGAAAGAAGGAAAGAATGAAAGAATTAAAGAAGGATGGAAAGAAGAAAAGAAAGAATGAAAAAAAGAAGTAAAGAAGGATGGAAAGAAGGAAAGAAAGAATGAAAGAAAGAAGCAAAGAAGTATGGAAGAAAGGAACAAAGAAGGAATACAAGAAAGAAAGATAGAAATAACTAAAGAAAGAAAGATACAAAGAAAGATAGAAAGAAACAAGAAAACAAGCAAACAAAAAAGAAAGAAAGAGCGAAAAAAAAAGAAAGAAAGAAAGCAAGAAAGAAATATAAGTAAGAAAGAAAGCATGAAAGAATTATAGAAAGAAAGAGAAAAAGAGAAAAAGAGAGACAGAAAGAAAGAAAGAGAGAATGAAAGAAAGAAAGTAGGAAAGAAAGAAAGAAAGAAAGAAAGAGACAAAGAAGAATAGAAAGAAGGAAGGAAAGGAAGAATGAGAGAAAGAAGGAAAGAAAGATAGAAAGAAAGACAGAAAGAAAGACAGAAGGAGAGATAAATAGAAGGAAGGAAAGAAAGATGGAAAGAAGGAAACAAAGAAAGAAGGAAAGAAGAAATGAAAGAAAGAAGCAAAGGAGGAACGATAGAAAGAAAGAAAGAAAGAAGGAAAAAAAGAAAAAAAGAAAGAAAGAAAGAAAAAAGAAACAAAGAAAGAATAAAGAAAGAAAGTAAGAAAGTAAGAAAGAAATATAAGAAAAAGAAAGAAAGCAGGAAAGACAGAAAGAAAGAGAAAAAGAGAGACAGAAAGAAAGAAAGAAAGAAAGAAACAAAGAAAGAAAGAAGGAAAGAAAGAAAGAGACAAAGAAGAATTTAGAGAGGGAAGGAAAGGAATAATGAGAGAAAGAAGGAAAGACAGAGGGATAGAAAGAAACACAGAATGAAAGAAAAACGCAAAGAAAGACAGAAGGAATGAAACGATGAAAGAAAGAAAGAAAGAAAGACAGAAACACAGAAAGAAAGAAAGAAAGAAAGAAAGATAGAAAAAAAGAAAGAAAGGAAGAAAGAAAGAAAGAAAGAAAGAAAGAAAGGAAGGATGAAAGAAAGAAAGATAGAAAGAAACAATCAAAGAAAGAAAGAAACACAGAAAGACAGAAAGAAAGAAGGAAAGAAACAAAGAAATATAGAAAGAAAGAAACTATTAAAGAAAGGAAGAAAGAAAGAAAGAAGGAAAGAATGAAAGAAGGAAGGAAAGAAGTAAAGAAAGAAAGAGACAAAGAGAGAAAGAAAGAAAGATAAAAAGAAAGAAAGAAAGATAGAAAGCAAGAAAGAATGAAAGAAAGAAAAAAGCGAGGTAGAAAGAACGAACGAAAAAAGAAAAAAAATTAGTAAGAAAGAAATATAAGAAAGAAAGAAGGAAAGAAGGAAAGAAAGAAAGATGGAAAGAAAGAAAGAAAAAAAGGAAGGAAAGAAACAAGGAAGGAAAGAAAGAGAGAAAGAGAGAATGAAAGAAAGAAAGGAAGAAAGAAAGAAAGAAAGCAAGAATGCAAGTAAGAAAGAAAGAAAGTAGGAAAGAAAGAAAGAGATAAGAAGAATGGAAAGAAGAATTGAAGGAAAGGAAGAATGAAAGAAAGAAGGAAAGAAAGATAGAAGGAAAGAAAGAAGGAATGAAAGAAGGAAAGAAAGAAAGAAAAAAGAAAAAAATTAAGTAAGAAAGAAATATAAGAAATAAGAAAGATAGATGGAAATAAAGAAAGAAAAAAAAGAAGGAAAGAATGAAGGAAGGAAGGAAATTAAGAGACAAAGAGAGAATGAAAGCAAGAAAGAAAAATAAATAAATAAATAAAGAAAGAAAGAAAGAAAGCAAGAAAGAAAGAAAGAAAGAAAGAAAGCAAGCAAGAATGCAAGTAAGATAGAAAGAAAGTAGGAAAGACAGAAAGAGATAAAGAAGAATGGAAAGAAGAAAGGAAGGAAAGGAAGAATGAAAGAAAGAAGGAAATAACGATAGAAAGAAAGAAATAAAGAAAGAAAGACAGAAAGAAAGAATTAAAGAAGGATGGAAAGAAGGAAAGAAAGAATGAAAGAAAGAAGTAAAGAAGGATGGAAAGAAGGAAAGAGAGAATGAAAGAAGTACGGAAAGAAGGAAGAAAGAAGGAATGCTAGAAAGAAAGAACGAAAGAAAGAAAGAAAGCAAGAAAGAAAGTAAGAAAGAGATAAACAAGAATTGAGAGAAGGAAGGAAAGGAAGAATGAGACAAAGAAGGAAATAACGATAGAAAGAAAGAAAGAAATAAAGAAAGAAAGACAGAAAGAAAGAATGAAAGAAGGATGGAAAGAAGGAAGGAAAGAATCAAAGAAAGAAGTAAAGAAGGATGGAAAGAAGGAAAGAGAGAATGAAAGAAGTACGGTTAGAAGGAAGAAAGAAGGAATGCTAGAAAGAAAGAAAGAGAGAAAGAAAGAAAGAAACAAACAAAGAAAGAAAGAAAGAAAGAGAGAAAGAAACTAACAAACAAACAAACAAAGAAAGAAAGAATGAATGAAGTAAACAAGGATGGAAAGAAGGAAAGAGAGAATGAAACAAAGAAGTAAACAAGAATGGAAAGAAGGAAAGAAAGAATGAAAGAAAGAAGCAATGAAGTATGGAAAAAAGGAAGAAAGAAGGAATGCAAGAAAGAAAGAAATAAAGAAAGATAGAAAGAAAGAAACAAACAAACAAGCAAAAAAAATGAAAGAAAGAGCGAAGAAAAGAAAGAAAGCAAGCAAGGAAGAAATATAAGTAAGAAAGAAACAAACGAGGAAAGAAAGAGAAAAAGAGAGACAGAAAGAAAGAAATAAAGAAAGAGAGAATGAAAGAGAGAAAGAAAGAATGAATGAAGGAAGGAAAGAAAGAAAGGGACAAAGAAGAATTTAGAGAGGGAAGGAAAGGAGTAATGAGAGAAACAAGGAAAGAAAGAAGGATAGAAAGAAACAAAGAAAGAAAGAAGGAAAGAAAGACAGAAGGAATGAAACGGTGAAAGAAAGAAAGAAAGAAAGAAAGAAAGACAGAAACACAGAAAGAAAGAAATAAAGAAAGAAAGTAAGAACGACAGAAAGAAAGAAAGAAAGTAAGAAAGGAGGAAAGGAAGAAGGAAAGAAAGAAGGAAAAAAAGAAAGAAGGAAAAGAAGGAAAGAGAGAAAGAAGGAACGAAAGTAAGAAAGAAAGAAAGAAACAAACAAACAAAGAAAAACAAAGAAAGAAAGAAACAGAGAAAGAAAGTTAGAAAGAAGGAAGGAAAGAAAGAAAGAATGAAAAAACGAAAGAAAGCAAGAAAGATAGAACAAAGGAAAGAAGGTAGGATAGAAAGAAGCAAGGAAAGAAAGATGGAAACAAGGAAACAAAGAAAGAAGGAAAGAACGAACTAACAGAAAGAAAGAGAGAAAGAAAGAGACAAAGAGGAATGGAGAGACGGATGGAAAGGAATAATAAGAGAAAGAGGGAAAGAAAGAGGTTTAGAAAGAAAGACAGAATGAATGAAAGAAAGAAAGAAGAAAAGAAGTAAAGAAAGAAAGAAAGAGACAAAGAAGAATGGAGAGCAGGAAGGAAGGAAAGGAAAAATGAGACAAAGAAGGAAATAACGATAAAAAGAAAGAAAGAAAGAAAGAAAGACAGAAAAAAGAATTAAAGAAGGATGGAAAGAAGGAAAGAAAGAATCAAAGAAAGAAGTAAAGAAGTATGGAAAGAAGGAAGAAAGAAGGAATGCTAGAAAGAAAGAAAGTAAGAAAGAAAGAAAGAAAGCAAGAAAGAAAGTAAGAAACAAAGAAAGAGACTAACAAGAATTGAGAGAAGGAAGGAAATGAAGAATGAGAGAAAGAAGGAAATAAAGATAGAAAGAAAGAGAGAAAGAAAGAAAGAAACAGAGAAAGAAAGAAAGAAGCAAAGAAAGAAGGAAAGAATGAAAGAATTAAAGAAGGATGGAAAGAAGAAAAGAAAGAATGAAAAAGAGAAGTAAAGATGGATGGAAAGAAGGAAAGAAAGAATGAAAGAAGGAAGCAAAGAAGTATGGAAGAAAGGAACAAAGAAGGAATACAAGAAAGAAAGATAGAAATAACTAAAGAAAGAAAGATACAAAGAAAGATAGAAAGAAACAAACAAACAAACAAAAAAGAAAGAAAGAGCGAAAAAAAAGAAAGAAAGAAAGCAAGAAAGAAATATAAGTAAGAAAGAAAGCATGAAAGAATTATAGAAAGAAAGAGAAAAAGAGAAAAAGAGAGACAGAAAGAAAGAAAGAGAGAATGAAAGAAAGAAAGAAGGAAAGAAAGATAGAAAGAAAGACAGAAAGAAAGACAGAAAGAGAGATAAATAGAAGGAAGGAAAGAAGGAAGGATGGAAAGAAGGAAGGAAAGAAAGCTGGAAAGAAGGAAACAAAGAAAGAAGGAAAGAAGAAATGAAAGAAAGAAGCAAAGGAGGAACGATAGAAAGAAAGAAAGAAAGAAAGAAGGAAAAAAAGAAAAAAAGAAAGAAAGAGAGAAAAAAGAAACAAAGAAAGAATATAGAAAGAAAGTAAGAAAGTAAGAAAGAAATATACGAAAAAGAAAGAAAGCAGGAAAGACGGAAAGAAAGAAAGAGAAAAAGAAGAATTTAGAGAGGGAAGGAAAGGAATAATGAGAGAAAGAAGGAAAGAAAGAAGGATAGAAAGAAACACAGAAAGAAAGAAAAACGCAAAGAAAGACAGAAGGAATGAAACGATGAAAGAAAGAAAGAAAGACAGAAACACAGAAAGAAAGAAAGAAAGAAAGAAAGAAAGAAAAAAAGAAAGAAAGGAAGAAAGAAAGAAAGGAAGAAAGAAAGAAAGAAAGATAGAAAGAAACAATCAAAGAAAGAAAGAAACACAGAAAGACAGAAAGAAAGAAAGAAAGAAGGAAAGAAACAAAGAAATATAGAAAGAAAGAAACAATTAAAGACAGGAAGAAAGAAAGAAGGAAAGAATGAAAGAAGGAAGGAAAGAAGTAAAGAAAGAAAGAGACAAAGAGAGAAAGAAAGAAAGATAAAAAGAAAGAAAGAAAGATAGAAAGCAAGAAAGAATGAAAGAAAGAAAAAAGCAAGATAGAAAGAACGAACGAAAAAAGAAAAAAATTAGTAAGAAAGAAATATAAGAAAGAAAGAAGGAAAGAAGGAAAGAAAGAAACATGGAAAGAAAGAAAGAAAAAAAGGAAGGAAAGAAACAAGGAAGGAAAGAAAGAGAGAAAGAGAGAATGAAAGAAAGAAAGAAAGAAAGAAAGAGATAAGAAGAATGGAAAGAAGAATGGAAGGAAAGGAAGAATGAAAGAAAGAAGGAAAGAAAGATAGAACGAAAGAAAGAAAGAATGAAAGAAAGAAAGAAAAAAGAAAAAAATTAAGTAAGAAAGAAATATAAGAAACAAAGAAAGAAAGATGGAAATAAAGAAAGAAAAAAAAGAAGGAAAGAAAGAAGGAAGGAAATTAAGAGAGAAAGAGAGAATGAAAGAAAGAAAAAGAAGTAAAGAAATAAAGAAATAAATAAATAAATAAAGAAAGAAAGAAAGCACGAATGCAAGTAAGATAGAAAGAAGGTAGGAAAGACAGAAAGAGATAAAGAAGAATGGAAAGAAGAAAGGAAGGAAAGGAAGAATGAAAGAAAGAAGGAAAGAAAGAAAGATAGAAGGAAAGGAAGAAAAAATGAAAGAAAGAAAGAAAGAAAGAAAGAAAGAAAGAAGGAAGGAAAGAAAGAAACAAACAAACAAAGAAAGAATGAATGAAAGAAAGAGATAAAGAAGAATGCATAAAAGAAGCAAGGAAAGGAAGAATGCAACAAAGAGGGAAAGAAAAATAGATCGAAAGAAAGAATGAAACAAACAAAACGGAAAGAAAGAAACAAAGTAGGTAAGAAGGAGAAATAAAGAAAGAAAGAAGGAAAGAATGAAAGAAGGAAAGAAAGAGAGTGAAAAAGAGAGACAGAAAAAAAGAAAGAAAGAATGAAAGAAAGAAAAAAAAAGAAAGAATGATGGAAAGAAAGAAAGAAAGAAAGAGAAATGAAGAATTTCGAGAGGGAAGGAAAGGAATAATGAGAGAAAGAAGGAAGGATAGAAGGATAGAAATAAACACAGAAAGAAGGAAAGAAATAAAGAAAGAAAGAAACAAACAAACAAATAAAGGAAGAAAGAAAGAAAGAAGGAAGGAGGTAAAGAAAGAAGAAAGGTAAGAAAGAGGGAAACAAGGAAACAAAGAAAGAAGGAAAGAAGTAAAGAAAGAAAGAAGGAAAGAAGGAAGGAAAGAAGTAAAGAAAGAAAGACAAAAAGAGAGAAAGAAAGAAATAATGAAAGAAATAAAAGAAAGAAGGATAGAAAGAAAGAAAAAAGAAAGAAAGGATTAACGAAAGAGAGAAAGAAATAAGGAAAGAGAGAACGAAAGAAAGAAAGATAGAAAGAAAGAAACAATCAAACAAAGAAAGAAAGACAGAAAGAAAGAAATAAAGAGAGATAGAAAGAAAGAAAGAAAGATAGAAAGCAAGAAAGAATGAACGAAGGAAAAAAGAAATAAAGTAAGTAAGAAAGATATATAAGAAAGAAAGAAAGCAGGAAAGAATTAAAAAGAAAGAGGAAAACAGAAAAAGGGAGACAGAAAGAAAGAAAGAAAATGAGAATGAAAGAAAGAAATTAAGAAAGAAAGAAAGAAAGAAAGGAAGAAGGAAGGAAACAAAGAAAGAGACAAAGAAGAATGGAGAGAAGGAAGTATAGGAAGAATGAGAGAAAGAAGGAAAGAAAGAAAGGTAGAAAAAAGGACAGAGAGAAAGAAAGAAAGAAACAAAGAAAGAAAGAAAGAAGGACAGAAAGAAACAAAGAAAGAAACAAAGAAAGAAATAAATAAATAAAGAAGGAAAGAAAGAAAGAAGGAATGAAACATTGAAACAAAGAAAGAAACAAAGAAAGAAAGTAAGAAAGACAGAACGAAAGATAGAAAGAAATAAAGCAAAAAAGAAAGAAAGCCAGAAGGAAGGAAGGAAGTAAAGAAAGAAAGAAGGAAGGTAAGAAAGAAGGAAACAGGGTAACAAAGAAATAAGGAAACATAGAAATAAATAAAGAGAGACAGAAAGAAGGAAAGAAGTAAAGAAGGAAATAGAAAAAGCGAGAAAGAAGGAAAGGATGAAAGAAATGGAAGAAAGATAGAAAGAAAGAAGGAAACAAAGAAAGAAAGAAAGAAAGAAAGAAACAATCAAACAATGAATAAAACACAGAAAGAAAGAAAGAAAGAAAGAAACAAATAAAGGAAGAAAGAAAGAAAGAAGGAAGGAAGGAAGTAAAGAAAGAAGAAAGGTAAGAAAGAAGGAAACAAGGAAACAAAGAAAGAAGGAAAGAAGTAAAGAAAGAAAGAAGGACAGAAGGAAGGAAAGAAGTAAAGAAAGAAAGACAAAAAGAGAGAAAGAAAGAAATAATGAAAGAAATAAAACAATGAAGGATAGAAAGAAAGAAAAAAGAAAGAAAGAATTAACGAAAGAGAGAAAGAAACAAGGAAAGAGAGAACGAAAGAAAGAAACATAGAAAGAAAGAAACAATCAAACAAAGAAAGAAAGACAGAAAGAAAGAAATAAAGAGAGATAGAAAGAAAGAAAGAAAGATAGATAGAAAGCAAGAAAGAATGAACGAAAGAAAAAAGAAATAAACTAAGTAAGAAAGATATATAAGAAAGAAAGAAAGCAGGAAAGAATTGAAAAGAAAGAAAAAAAGAGAAAAAAAGAGACAGAAAGAAACAAAGAAAAAGAGAATGAAAGAAAGAAATTAAGAAAGAAAGAAAGAAGGAAGGAAACAAAGAAAGAGACAAAGAAGAATGGAGAGAAGGAAGCAAAGGAAGAATGAGAGAAAGAAGGAAAGAAAGAAGGGTAGAAAGAAAGAAAGAAGGACAGAAAGACACAAAGAAAGAAACAAAGATAGAAATAAATAAATAAAGAAGGAAAGAAATAAAGAAGGAATGAAACATTAAAACAAAGAAAGAAACAATGCAAGAAAGAAAGTAAGAAAGACAGAACGAAAGAAAGAAAGAAATAAAGTAAAGAAAGAAAGAAGGAAGGTAAGAAAGAAGGAAACAGGGTAACAAAGAAATAAGGAAACATAGAAATAAATAAAGAAACAGAGACAGAAAGAAGGAAAGAAGTAAAGAAGGAAATCGAAAAAGAGAGAAAGAAGGAAATAAAGATAGAACGAAAGAGAGAAAGAAAGAAAGAAACAAAGAAAGAAAGAAAGAAGCAAAGAAAGAAAGAATGAAAGAATTAAAGAAGGATGGAAAGAAGAAAAGAAAGAATGAAACAAAGAAGTAAAGAAGGATGGAAAGAAGGAAAGAAAGCATGAAAAAAAGAAGCAAAGAAGTATGGAAGAAAGGAACAAAGAAGGAATACAAGAAAGAAATAAACAAAAAACTAAAGAAAGAAAGATAGACAGAAAGATAGAAAGAAAGAAACAGACAAACAAAAAAGAAAGAAACAGCGAAAAAAAAGAAAGAAAGAAAGCAGGAAAGAAATATAACTAAGAAAGAAAGAAAGCAGGAAAGAATTATAGAAAGAAAGAGAAAAAGAGAAAAAGAGAGACAGAAAGAAAGAAAGAGAGAATGAAAGAAAGAAAGAAAGAAAGAAAGTAAGAAGGAAAGAAAGAAAGAGACAAAGAAGAATAGAAAGAAGGAAGGAAAGGAAGAATGAGAGAAAGAAGGAAAGAAAGATAGAAAGAAAGACAGAAAGAAAGAAAGAAAGAAAGAAAGAGAGATAAATAGAAGGAAGGAAAGAAGGAAGGATGGAAAGAAGGAAGGAAAGAAAGAAGGAAAGAAGGAAACAAAGAAAGAAGGAAAGAAGAAAGGAAAGAAAGAAGCAAAGGAGGAACGAAAGAAAAAAAGAAAGAAAGAAGGAAAAAAGAAAGAAAGAAAGAAAAAAGAAACAAAGAAAGAAAGAAAGAAAAGAGAAAGAAAGTAAGAAAGTAAGAAAGAAATAAAAGAAAAAGAAAGAAAGAAAGCAGGAAAGACGGAAAGAAAGAAAGAGAAAAAGAGAGACAGAAAGAAAGAAACAAACAAAGAAAGAAAGAAGGAAAGAAAAAGACAAAGAAGAATTTAGAGAGGGAAGGAAAGGAATAATGAGAGAAAGAAGGAAAGAAAGAAGGATAGAAAGAAACACAGAAAGAAAGAAAGACGCAAAGAAAGACAGAAGGTATGAAACGATGAAAGACAGAAAGAAACAAAGAAAGAAAGAAAGAAAGAAAGAAAGAAAGAAAGAAAGAAAGACAGAAACACAGAAAGAAAGAAGGAAAGAAAGAAAGAAAAATGAAAAAAAGAAAGAAAGGAAGAAAGAAAGTAAGAAAGAAAGAAAGAAAGGAAGAAAGAAAGAAAGAAAGAAAGATAGAAAGAAACAATCAAAGAAAGTAAGAAACATAGAAAGACAGAAAGAAAGAAAGAAAGAAAGAAAGAAAGAAAGAAAGAAAGAAAGAAAGAAAAAAGAACGAAAGAAACAAAGACATATAGAAAGAAAGGAACTATTAAGGAAAGGAGGAAAGAAAGAAAGAAAGAAGGAAAGAAGGAAAGAATGAAAGAAGGAAGGAAAGAATTAAAGAAAGAAAGAGACAAAGAGAGAAAGAAAGATAAAAAGAAAGAAAGAAAGATAGAAAGCAAGAAGGAATGAAAGAAAAAAAAGAAACATAGAAAGAACGAACGAAAAAAGAAAAAAATTAGTAACAAAAGCAATATAAGAAAGAAAGAAATAAATAAAGATGGAAAGAAAGAAAGAAAGAAAGAAAAAAAAGAAGGAAAGAAAAAAGGAAGGAAGGAAAGAAAGAGAGAAAGAGAGAATGAAAGAAAGAAAGAAAGAAAGAAAGAAAGAAAGAAAGAAAGAAAGAAAGAAAGAAAGAAAGAAAAATAGAAAGAAAGCAAGAATGCTAGTAAGAAAGAAAGAAAGTAGGAAAGAAAGAAGGAGATAAGAAGAATGGAAAGAAGAAAGGAAGGAAAGGAAGAATGAAAGAAAGAAGCAAAGAAAGATAGAAGGAAAGGAAGAAAGAATGAAAGAAAGAAAGAAAAAAGAAAAAAATTAAGTAAGAAAGAAATATAAGAAAGAAAGAAAGATGGAAATAAAGAAAGAAAAAAAAAGAAGGAAAGAAAGAAGGAAGGAAGGAAAGAAAGAGAGAAAGAGAACGAAAGAAAGAAAGAAAAAGAAAGAATGAAATAAAGAAATAAAGATAGAAAGAAAAAGAAAGAAAGAAAGAAAGAAAGAAATAAAGAAGGAAAGCAAGAATGCAAGTAAGATAGAAACAAAGTAGGAAAGAAAGAGATAAAGAAGAATGGAAAGAAGAAAGGAAGGAAAGGAAGAATGACAGAAAGAAGGAAGGAAAGAAAGAAGCAAACAAACAAAGAAAGAATGAATGAAAGAAAGATGTAAAGAAGAATGCAAAAATGAAGCAAGGAAAGGAAGAATGCAAGAAAGAGGGAAAGAAGAATAGGTAGAAAGAAAGAATGAAACAAAGAAAAAGGAAAGAAACAAAGTAGGTAAGAAAGAGAAATATAGAAAGAAAGAAGGAAAGAATGAAAGAAAGAAAGAAAGAGAGTGAAAAAGAAAGACAGAAAAAAAGAAAGAAAGAATGAAAGAAAGAAAAAAAGAAAGAATGATGGAAAGAAAGAAAGAAAGAGACAAACAAGAATGGAGAAAAGGAATGAAGGAAAGGAAGAATGAGAGAAAGAAGAAAAAAAGAAAGACAGAAAGAAAGACAGAAAGAAAGAAAGAAAGAAGGAAAGAAAGAAGGAAGGATAGGAAGAAAGAAAGTAATAAAGACAGAAAGAAGGAAGGAAAATAGGAAAGAAAGAAAGAAACAAACAAACAAACCAAGAAAGAAAGAAACAGAGAAAGAAAGTAATAAAGAAAGAAACAAGGATAGAAAGAAAGAATGAAAAAACGATAGAAAGAAAGATAGAAGGAAGGAAAGAAGGTAGGAAAGAAAGAAAGAAGGAAAGAAAGAAGGAAACAAGGAAACAAAGAAAGAAGGAAAGAAGGAACTAACAGAAGAAAAGAGAGAAAGAAAGAGACAAAGAGGAATGGAGAGAGGGAAGGAAAGGAATAATAAGAGAAAGAAGGAGAGAAAGAAGGATAGAAAGAAACACAGAAAGAAAGAAAGACACAAAGAAAGAAGCGAAGAAGTAAAGTAAGAAAGAGACAAAGAAGAATGGAGAGAAGGAAGGAAGGAAAGGAAGAATGAGACAAAGAAAAAAATAAGGATAGCAAGAAAGAAAGACAGAAAGAAAGAATTAAAAAGTGTGGAAAGAAGGAAAGAAAGAATCAAAGAAAGAAGTAAAGAAGTATGGAAAGAAGGAAGAAAGAAGAAATGCTAGAAAGAAAGCAAGAAAGAAAGTAAGAAAGAAACAAATAAAGAACGAAAGAAAGAAGGAAAGAAAGAAAGAAAGAAAGGAAGCAAGGAAGTAAGAAAGTAAGTAAGAAAGAAATACAAGAAGAAGAAAGAAAGAAAGCAGGAAAGAAGGAAAGAAAGAAAGAGAAAAAGAGAAAAAGAGAGACAGAAAGAAAGAAAGAAAGAAGGAAATAAAGAAAGAAAGACGGAAAGAAAGAAAGAGACAAAGAAACAAAGAAAGAAAGAAGGAAAGATAGAAATTAAGAAGGAAAGAAAGACAGAAGGAATGAAACGATGAAAGAAAGAAACAAAGAAAGACAGAAAGACAGAGGAATCAAACACAGAAAGAAAGAAAGAAGGAAAGAAATAAAGAAGGAAAGAAAGAAAAAAAGGAAGAAAGAAAGAAGGAAGGAAGTATAGAAAGCAGGAAGGTAAGAAAGAAGGAAAGAAAGAATGAACGTAAGAAGTAAAGAAGGTTTGAAAGAAGGAGAGAAAGAATGAAAGAAAGAAGCAAAGAAGTATGGAAAAAAGCAAGAAAGAAGGAATGTAAGAAAGTAACAAAGAAATAAAGAAAGAAAAAAGAAAGATAGAAAGAAAGAAAGATAGAAAGAAAGATAGAAAGAAAGAAAGAAAGAAAGAAAGAAAGAAAGAAACAAACAAACAAACAAAAATGAAAGAAAGAGCGAAAAAAATAAAGAAAGGAAGAAAGAAAGAAATATAAGAAAGAAAGAAATCAGGAAAGAATTAAAGAAAGAAAGAGAAAAAGAGTAAAAGAGAGACGGAAAGAAAGAAAGAAAGAAACAAAGAGAAAATCAAAGAAGTATGGAAAGAAGGAAGAAAGAAGGAATGCTAGAAAGAAAGAAAGAAAGAAAGTAAGCAAGAAAGAAAGTAAGAAAGAAAGAGATAAACAAGAATTGCGAGAAGCAAGGAAGGAAAGGAAGAAAGAGACAAAAAAGAATTTAGAGAGGGAAGGAAAGGAATAATAAGAGAAAGAAGGAAAGAAAGAAGGATAGAAAGAAACACAGAAAGAAAGAGAGAAAGAAAGAAAGAAAGAAAGATAGAAAGAAAGAAGGAAAGATAGAAAGAAAGATAGAAAGAAAGAGAGAAAGAAAGAAAGAAACAAAGAAAGAAAGAGAGAGAGAAAGAAAGAAAGAAAGAATGAATGAAAGAATTAAAAAAGGATGGAAAGAAGGAACGAAGGAATGAAAGAAGGAAGCAAAGAAGTATGGAAAAAAGGAAGAAAGAAGGAATGCAAGAAAGAAAGAAAGAAAGAAAAATATATAGAAAGAAAGAAAGATAGAAAGAAAGAAAGAAAGAAAGAAAGAAAAAACAAACAAAAATGAAAGAAAGAGCGAAAAAAGAAAGAGAGCAAGTAAGAAAGAAATATAAGAAAGAAAGAAATCAGGAAAGAATTAAAGAAAGAAAGAGAAAAAGAGAGACAGAAAGAAAGAAAGAAAGAAAGAAAGAAAGAAAGAAAGAAAGAAAGAAAGAAAGAAGGAAATAAAGAAAGAGACAAAGAAGAATAGAGAGAAGGAATGAAATAAAGAATGAGAGAAAGAAAGAGACATAAATAGAAGGAAGGAAAGAGGGAAGGATGGAAAGAAGGAAGGAAAGAAAAAAGAAAGAAAGAAGGAAATAAAGAGACAAAGAAGAATTTAGAGAGGGAAGCAAAGGAATAATAAGAGAAAGAAGGAAAGAAAGAAGGATAGAAAGAAACACAGAAAGAAAGACAGAAAGAAAGAAAGAAAGAAAGAAAGAAAGAAAGAAAGAAGGAAAAAAAGACAGAAGGAATAAAACGATGAAAGAAAGAAAGAAACAAAGAAAGAAATAAAGACAGAAACACCGAAAGAAAGAAAGAAAGAAAGAAAGAAAGAAAGAAAGAAAGAAAGAAAGATAGGAAGGAAATAAATAAAGAAAGAAAGGAACAAACAAATAAAGGAAGAAAGAAAGAAAGAAGGAAGGAAGGAAGGAAGTAAAGAAAGAAGGAAGGTAAGAAGGAAGGAAACAAGGAAACAAAGAAAGAAATAAAGAAGTAAAGAAAGCAAGAAGGAAAGAAGGAAGGAAAGAAGTAAAGAAAGAAAGAAGAAAGAAAGAAAGAATTAACGAAAGAGAGAAAGAAACAAGGAAAGAGAGAAAGAAAGAAAGAAAGAAAGAAACAATCAAACAAAGAAAGAAAGACAGAAAGAAATAAAGAGAGAAAGAAAGAAAGAAATATATAAACAAAGAAACAATTAAAGAAAGAAAGAAGGAAAGAAAGAAAGAAAGAAAGAAGGAAAGAAGGAAAGATGGAAGGAAAGAAGTAAAGAAAGAAAGAGACAAAGCGCGAAAGAAAGAAAGATAAAAAGAAAGAAAGATAGAAAGCAAGAAAGAATGAACGATAGAAAAAAGAAAGAAAGTAAGAAAGATATGTAAGAAAGAAAGCAGGAAAGAATTAAAAACAAATAGAAAAAAAGAAAAAGGGAGACAGAAAGAAAGAAAAAGAGAATGAAAGAAAAAAATTAGGAAAGAAAGAAAGAAAAAAGAAAGAAAGAAAGAAAGAAAGAAAGAAGGAAGGAAGGAAACAAAGAAAGAGACAAAGAAGAATGGAGAGAAGGAAGGAAAGGAAGAATGAGAGAAAGAAGGAAAGAAAGAAAGGTAGAAAGAAGGACAGAGAGAAAGAAAGAAAGAAACAAAGAAAGAAAGACAGAAAGAAACAAAGAAAGAAAGAAAGATAGAAATAAATAAATAAAGAAGGAAAGAAAGAAAGAAGGAACGAAACATTGAAACAAAGAAAGAAATAATGAAAGAAAGAAAGTAAGAAAGACAGAACGAAAGAAAGAAAGAAATAGAGAAAAAAAGAAAGAAAGCCAGAAGGAAGGAAGGAAGTAAAGAAAGAAAGAAGGAAGGTAAGAAAGAAGGAAACAGCGTAACAAAGAAATAAGGACTAATAGAAATAAATAAAGAAAGAGAGACAGAAAGAAGGAAAGAAGTAAGGAAGGAAATCGAAAAAGAGGGAAAGAAAGAAAGAATGAAAGAAATAAAAGAAAGATAGAAAGAAAGAAGGAAACAAAGAAAGAAAGAAACAAAGAAACAATCAAACAAAGAAAGAAACACAAAAAAAGAAAGAAAGATAGAAAGAAAGAAACAATCAAACAAAGAATGAAACACAGAAAGAAAGAAATAAAGAGAGAAAGAAAGAAAGAAAGAAAGAACGAAAGGGAGAGAGAAAGAAAGAAAGAATGAATGAAAGAATTAAAGAAGGATGGAAAGAATAAACGAAGGAATGAAAGAAAGAAGCAAAGAAGTATGGAAAAAAGGAAGAAAGAAGGAATGCAAGAAAGAAAGAAAGAAAGAGCGAAAGAAAGAAAGAAAGAAAGAAAGAAAGATATATAGAAAGAAAGAAAGATAGAAAGAAAGATAGAAAGAAAGGAAGAAAGAAAAAACAAACAAAAATGAAAGAAAGAGCGAAAAAAGAAAGAAAGCAAGTAAGAAAGAAATATAAAAAGGAAAGAAATCAGGAAAGAATTAAAGAAAGAAAGAGAAAAAGAGAGACAGAAAGAAAGAAAGAAGGAAATAAAGAAAGAGACAAAGAAGAATAGAGAGAAGGATGGAAATAAAGAATGAGAGAAAGATGTAAAGAAAGATAGAAAGAAAGACCGAAAGAAAGAAAGAAAGAGACATAAATAGAAGGAAGGAAAGATGGAAAGAAGGAAGGAAAGAAAGAAAGAAGGAAAGAAAGAAAGATAGAAAGAAAGAGACAAACAAACAAACAAAGAAACAAAGAAAGAAAGTAAGAAAGAAAGAAACAAGGAAAGAAAGGAAGAATGAAAAAACGAAAGAAAGAAAGATAGAAGGAAGGAAAGAAGTTAGCAAAGAAAGAAAGAAGGAAAGAAAGAAGGAAACAAGGAAACAAAGAGAGAAGGAAAGAAGGAACTAACAGAAAGAAAGAGAGAAAGAAAGAGACAAAGAGGAATGGAGAGAGGGAAGGAAAGGAATAATAAGAGAAAGAAGGAGAGAAAGAAGGATAGAAAGAAACACAGAAAGAAAGAAAGAAAGAAAGAAAGAAAGAAAGAAAGAAGAAAAGAAGTAAAGTAAGAAAGAGACAAAGAAGAATGGAGAGAAGGAAGGAAGGAAAGGAAGAATGAGAGAAAGAAGGAAAAAATGAGGATAGCAAGAAAGAAAGAACGACAGAAAGAATTAAAAAAGGATGGAAAGAAGGAAAGAAAGATTCAAAGAAAGAAGTAAAGAAGTATGGAAAGAAGGAAGAAAGAAGGAATGCTAGAAAGAAAGCAAGAAAGAAAGTAAGAAAGAAACAAATAAAGAACGAAAGAAAGAAAGAAAGAAGGAAAGAAAGAAAGAAAGAAAGAAAGAAAGAAAGAAAGAAAGGAAGTAAGTAAGAAAGTAAGTAAGAAAGAAATATAAGAAGAAAGAAAGAAAGAAAGCAGGAAAGAAGGAAAGAAAGAAAGAGAAAAAGACAAAAAGAGAGACAGAAAGAAAGAAAGAAAGAACGAAAGAAAGAAAGAAAGAAGGAAAGAAAGAAAGAAAGAAAGAAAGAAAGGAAGTAAGTAAGAAAGTAAGTAAGAAAGAAATATAAGAAGAAAGAAAGAAAGAAAGCGGGAAAGAAGGAAAGAAAGAAAGAGAAAAAGACAAAAAGAGAGACAGAAAGAAAGAAAGAAAGAAGGAAAGAAAGAAAGAAAGAAGGAAAGGAAGAAAGAGACAAAGAAGAATTTCGAGAGGGAAGGAAAGGAATAATGAGAGAAAGAAGGAAAGAAAGAAGGATAGAAAGAAACACAGAAAGAAAGAAAAAAAAGAAAGAAAGAAACAAAGAAACAAAGAAACAAAGAAACAAAGAAAGAAAGAAGGAAAGATAGAAATAAAGAAGGAAAGAAAGACAGAAGGAATGAAACGATGAAAGAAAGAAACAAAGAAAGACAGAAAGACAGAAACACAGAAAGAAAGAAAGAAAGAAAGAAAGAAAGAAAGAAAGAAGGAAAGAAATAAAGAAAGAAAGAAAGAAAAAAGGAAGAAAGAAAGAAGGAAGGAAGGAAGTATAGAAAGCAGGAAGGTAAGAAAGAAGGAAAGAAATAATGAACGTAAGAAGTAAAGAAGGATGGAAAGAAGGAGAGAAAGAATGAAAGAAAGAAGCAAAGAAGTATGGAAAAAAGCAAGAAAGAAGGAATGTAAGAAAGTAACAAAGAAATAAAGAAAGAAATAAAGAAAGATAGAAAGAAAGGAATAAAGATAGAAAGAAAGATAGAAAGAAACAAACACACAAACAAACAAACAAACAAAAATGAAAGAAAGAGCGAAAAAAATAAAGAAAGGAAGTAAGAAAGAAATATAAGAAAGAAATCAGGAAAGAATTAAAGAAAGAAAGAGAAAAAGAGTAAAAGAGACAGAAAGAAAGAAAGAAACAAACAAGGAGAGAATGAAAGAAGTATGGAAAGAAGGAAGAAAGAAGGAATGCTAGAAAGAAAGAAAGAAAGTAAGCAAGAAACAAAGTTAGAAAGAAAGAGATAAACAAGAATTGAGAGAAGGAAGGAAACGAAGAATGAGAGAAAGAAGGAAATAAAGATAGAAACAAAGAGAGAAAGAAAGAAAGAAACAAAGAAAGAAAGAGAGAGAGAAAGAAAGAAAGAAAGACTGAATGAATGAAAGAAGGCAATAATGAAAAAGACAAGGAAGAATAGAGAGAAGGAAGGAAATAAAGAATGAGAGAAAGAAAGAAAGAAAGACAGAAATAAAGACAGAAAGAAAGAGAGATAAATAGAAGCAAGGAAAGAAGAAAGGATGGAAAGAAGGAAGGATAGAAAGAAAGAAAGAAATTAAGAAAAAGGAAAGAAAGAAAGAGCCAAAGAAGAATTTAGAGAGGGAAGGAAAGGAATAATAAGAGATAGAAGGAATGAAGGAAGGATAGAAAGAAACACAGAAAGAAAGAAAGAAAGAAAGAAAGAAAGAATGAAAGAAAGACAGAAGGAATGAAACGATGAAAGAAAGAAAGAAACAAAGAAAGAAAGACAGAAACACAGAAAGAAAGAAACAAAGAAAGAAAGAAGGAAAGAAATAAATAAAGAAAGAAAGAAACAAATAAACGAAGAAAGAAAGAAGGAAGGAAGGAAGTAAAGGAAGAAGGAATGTAAGAAAGAAGGAAACAAGGAAACAAAGAAAGAAGGAAAGAAGGAAAGAAAGAAAGAAGGAAAGAAGGAAGGAAAGAAGTAAAAAAAGAAAGACAAAAACAGAGAAAGAAAGAAATAATGAAAGAAATAAAAGAAAGAAGGATAGAAAGAAAGAAAAAAGAAAGAAAGAAAGAATTAACGAAAGAGAGAAAGAAGCAAGGAAAGAGAGAACGAAAGAAAGAAAGATAGAAAGAAAGAAACAATTAAACAAAGAAAGAAAGACAGAAAGAAAGAAATAAAGAGAGAAAGAAAGAAAGAAATATATAAAGAAAGAAACAATTAAAGAAAGAAAGAAGGAAAGAAAGAAAGAAAGGAAGAAAGAAGGAAAGAAGGAAAGATGGAAGGAAAGAAGTAAAGAAAGAAAGAGACAAAGACAGAAAGAAAGAAAGATAAAAAGAAAGAAAGTAAGTAAGAAACAAATATAAGAAAGAAAGAAAGCAGGAAAGAATTAAAAAGAAAGAGAAAAAGAGAAAAAGGGAGACAGAAAGAAAGAAAGAAAAAGAGAATCAAAGAAAGAAATTAAGAAAGAAAGAAAGAAAGGAAGAAGAAAGGAAGCAAAGCAAGAGACAAAGAAGAATGGAGAGAAGGAAGGAAAGGAATAATGAGAGAAAGAAGGAAAGAAAGAAAGGTAGAAAGAAGGAGAGAGAGAAAGAAAGAAAGAAAGAAACAAAGTAAGAAAGAAAGAAGGATAGAAAGAAACAAAGAAAGAAAGAAATAAAGAAGCAAAGAAAGAAAGAAGGAATGAAACATTGAAACAAAGAAAGAAATAAAGAAGGAAAGAAAGTAAGAAAGATAGAACGAAAGAAAGAAAGAAAGAAAGAAAAAAAGAAAGAAAGCCAGAAGGAAGGAAGGAAGGAAGTAAAGAAAGAAAGAAGGAAGGTAAGAAAGAAGGAAACAGGGTAACAAAGAAATAAGGAAACATAGAAATAAATAAATAGAGACAGAAAGAAGGAAAGAAGTAAAGAAGGAAATAGAAAAAGCGAGAAAGAAAGAGAGGATGAAAGAAATGAAAGAAAGATAGAAAGAAAGAAGTAAACAAAGAAAGAAAGAAACAAACAAACAAAGAAAGAAACACAGAAAGAAGGAAATAAAGAGAGAAAGAAAGAAAGAAACAATTAAAGAAAGAAAGAAATAAATAAATAAGGAGAGAAACATGGAAACAAGTTAAGAAGGAAAGAAGGAAAGAAAGAAAGAAAGAAAGAAGGAAAGAAGGAAGGAAAGAAGGAAAGGAAGAAAGAGAAAAAGAGAGAAATAAAGATAAAAGGAAAGAAAGTTAGAAAGAAAGAAAGCAAAAAAAAGAAAGAAAGAAAGAAAAAAGAAAGAAAGGCAGAACGAAAGAAACAGAGAAACAAAGAAAGAAAGAAAAAAAGAAAGAAAGCAGGAAAGAAGGAAAGAAAGAAAGAGAAAAAGATAAAAAGAGAGACAGAAAGAAAGAAAGAAAGAAGGAAATAAAGAAAGAAAGAGACAAAGAAGAATAGAGAGAAGGAAGGAAATAAAGAATGAGAGAAAGAAGCAAAGAAAGATAGAAAGAAAGACAGAAAGAAAGGAAGAGAAATAAATAGAAGGAAGGAAAGAAGGAAGGATGGAAAGAAGCATTGAAAGAAAGAAAGAAAGAAAGAAGGAAAGAAAGAAGGAGACAAAGAAAAATTTAGAGAGGGAAGGAAAGGAATAATAAGAGAAAGAAGGAAAGAAAGAAGGATAGAAAGAAACACAGAAACACAGAAAGAAAGAAAGAAAGAAAGAAAGAAAGAAAGAAGGAAAGAAAGACAGAAGGAATGAAACGATGAAAGAAAGAAAGAAACAAAGAAAGAAAGAAAGACAGAAACAAAGAAAGAAAGAGAGAAAGAAAGAAAGAAAGAAAGAAGGAAATAAATAAATAAATAAATAAAGCAACAAATAAAGGAAGAAAGAAAGAAAGAAGGAAGGAAGGAAGTAAAGAAAGAAGGAAGTTAAGAAAGAAGGAAACAACGAAACAAAAAAGAAGGAAAGAAGGAAAGAAAGAAAGAAGGAAGGAAGGAAAGAAGTAAAGAAAGAAGAACAAAAAGAGAGAAAGAAAGAAATAAAGACAGAAATAAAAGAAAGAAGGATAGAAAGAAAGAAAAAAGAAAGAAATAAAGAATTAACGAAAGAGAAAGAAACAAGGAAAGAGAGAATGAAAGAAAGAAAGATAGAAAGAAAGAAACAATCAAACAAAGAAAGAAAGACAGAAAGAAATAAAGAGAGAAAGAAAGAAAGATAAAAAGAAAGAAAGAAAGATAGAAAGCAAGAAAGAATGTACGAAAGAAAAAACAAAGAAAGTAAGTAAGAAAGAAATATAAGAAAGAAGGAAAGCAGGAAAGAATTAAAAAGAAAGAGAAAAAGAGAAAAAGGGACACAAACAGAAAGAAAAATAGAGAATGAAGGAAAGAAATTAACAAAGAAAGAAAGAAAGAAACAAACAAACAAAGAAGCAAGGAAACAAAGAAAGAGACAAAGAAGAATGGAGAGAAGGAAGGAAAGGAAGAATGAGAGAAAGAAGGAAATTAAGAAAGGTAGAAAGAAGGACAGAGAGAAAGAAAGAAAGAAACAAAGAAAGAAAGAGAGAAGGACAGAAAGGAACAAAGAAAGAAAGAAAGAAATAAAGAAGGAAAGAAAGAAAGAAGGAATGAAACATTGAAACAAAGAAATAAAACAAAGAAAGAAAGAAAGTAAGAAAGACACAGCGAAAGATAAAAAAAAGAGATAAAGAAAAAAAAGAAAGCCAGAAGGAACGAAGGAAGTAAAGAAAGAAAGAAGGAAGGTAAGAATGAAGGAAACAGCATAACAAAGAAATAAGGAAACATAGAAATAAATAAAGAAAGAGAGACAGAAAGAAGGAAAGAAGTAAAGAAGGAAATAGAAAAAGAGAGAAAGAAAGAAAGAATGAAAGAAATGAAAGAAAGATAGAAAGAAAGAAGGAAACAAAGAAAGAATGAAAGAAAGAAACAATCAAACAAAGAAAGAAACACAAAAAGAAAGAAAGAAAGATAGAATGAAAGAAATAATCAAACAAACAAAAGAAACACAGAAAGAAAGAAATAAAGAGAGAAAGAGAGAAAGATAGAAAGAAAGAACCAGTTAAAGAAAGAAATAAATAAATAAAGGAGAGAAACAAGGAAACATGTTAAGAAGGAAAGAAGGAAAGAAAGAAAGAAAGAAAGAAGGAAAGAAGGACGGAAAGAAGGAAAGAAAGAAAGAGAAAAACAGAGAAAGAAAGATAAAAAGAAGGAAAGAAAGAGAGAAAGCAAAAAGAAAGAAAGAAAGAAAGAAAGAAAAAAGAAAGAAAGGAAGAACGAAAGAAAGAATGAAGCAAAGAAAGAAAGAAAAAAGAAAGAAAGAAAGAAAGATGGAAAGAGACAAAGAAAAAGGAAAGAGAAAGAAAGAAGGAAGGAAGGAAAGAAAGAATGATAGAAAGAAAGAAAGAAAGAAGGAAGGAAAGAAATAAAGAAAGAAAGAGAGACATAAAGAAAGAAAGCAAGAAAGAAAGAGAGTAAGAAAGAAAGAAAGTAAGATGGAAAGAAAGAAAGAAAGAAAGAAAGAAAGAAAGAAGGAAGGAAGGAAGGAAGGAAGGAAAAAAGAAAGTAAGAAAGAAGGAAACAAGGAAACAAAGAAAGAAGGAAAGAAAGAAAGAGGGAAAGAAGGAACGAAAGAAGTAAAGAAAGAAAGATAAAGAAAGAAAAATGAAAGAAAGAATTAAAGAAAGAAAGAAGGAAAGAGAGAAAGAAAGAAAGATAGAAACAAAGAAACAAAGAAAGAAAGAAAGAAAGAAAGATGGAAAGAAAGACAGATGGAATGAAACGATGAAAGAAAGAAAGAGAAAAAGAAAGAAAGACAGAAACACAGAAAAAAAGAAAGAAAGAAAGAAAGAAATAAAGAAGGAAAGAAAGAAGGAAAGAAATAAATAAATAAATAAAGAAAGAAAGAAAGAAAAAAAAGGAAGAAAGAAAGAAGGAAGGAAGGAAGTATGGAAAGAAGGAAGGTAAGAAAGAAGGAAAGAAAGAATGAACGAAAGAAGTAAAGAAGGATGGAAAGAAGGAGAGAAAGAATGAAAGAAAGAAGCAAAGAAGTATGGAAAAAAAGGAAGAAAGAAGGAATGTAAGAGAGAAACAAAGAAATAAAGAAAGAAATAAAGAAAGATAGAAAGAAAGAAAGATAGAAAGAAAGAAATCAGGAAAGAATTAAAGAAAGAAAAAGAAAAAGAGTAAAAGAGAGACAGAAAGAAAGAAAGAGAGAATGAAAGAAGTATGGAAAGAAGGAAGAAAGAAGGAATGCTAGAAAGAAAGAAAGTAAGCAAGAAAGAAAGTAAGAAAGAAAGAGATAAACAAGAATTGAGAGAAGGAAGGAAGGAAAAGAACAATGAGAGAAAGAAGGAAATAAAAATAGAAAGAAAGAGAGAAAGAAAGAAACAAACAAAAAAAGAAAGAGAGAGAGACAGAAAGAAAGAAAAATGAATGAAAGAATTAAAGAAGGATGGAAAGAAGGAACGAAAGAATGAAAGAAAGCAGCAAAGAAGTATGGAAAAAAGGAAGAAAGAAGGAATGCAAGAAAGAAAGAAAGAAAGAAAGATATATAGAAAGAAAGAAAGATAGAAAGATAGAAAGAAAGAAAGAAAGAAAGAAAGAAAGAAAGAAAAAACAAACAAAAATGAAAGAAGGAGCGAAAAAAGAAAGAAAGCAAGTAAGAAAGAAATATAAGAAAGAAAGAAATCAGGAAAGAATTAAACAAAGAAAGAGAAAGAAGAGACAGAAAGAAAGAAAGAAAGAAAGAAAGAAAGAAAGAAAGAAAGAAAGAAAGAAAGAAAGAAAGAAAGAAAGAAGGAAAAAAAAGAGACAAAGAAGAATAGAGAGAAGGAAGGAAATAAGGAATGAGAGAAAGAAGGAAAAAAGATAGAAAGAAAGACAGAAAGAAAGATAGATACATAGAAGGAAGGAAAGAAGGATCGAAAGAAGGAAGGAAAGAAAGAAAGAAATAAAGAAAGAAGGAAAGAAAGAAAGAGAAAAAGAAGAATTTAGAGAGGGAAGGAAAGGACTAATAAGAGAAAGAAGGAAAGAAAGAAGGATAGAAAGAAACACAGAAAGAAAGAAAGAAAGAAAGAAAGAAACAAACAAAAAAGGAAAAAAAGAAAGAAAGAAACAAGGAAAGAAAGACAGAAGGAATGAAAGGATGAAAGAAAGAAAGAAAGACAGAAACACAGAAAGAAAGAAAGAAAGAAAGAAAGAAAGAAAGAAAGAAAGAAAGAAAGAAGGAAAGAAATAAATAAAGAAAGAAAGAAACAAATAAAGGAAGAAAGAAAGAAAGAAGGAGGGAAGGAAGTAAAGAAAAAAGGAAGGTAAGAAGGAAGGAAACAAGGAAAAAAAAGGACAGAAGGAAAGAAAGAAGGAAAGAAGGAAGGAAAGAAGTAAAGAAAGAAAGACAAAAAGAGAGAAAGAAAGAAATAATGAAAGAAAGAAATCAAAGAAGTATAGACAGCAAGAAAAAAGGAAGAATGTAAGAATTTACGAAAGAGAGAAAGAAACAAGGAAAGAGAGAACGAAAGAAAGAAAGATAGAAAGAAAGAAACAATCAGACAAAGAAAGAAAGACAGAAAGAAAGAAATAAAGAGAGAAAGAAAGAAAGAAAGAGATTATAAAGAAAGAAACAATTAAAGAAAGAAAGAACGAAGGAAAGAAAGAACGAAGGAAAGAAAGAAAGAACGAAAGAAAGAAGCAAAGAAGGAAAGATGGAAGGAAAGAAGTAAAGAAAGAGACAAAGAGAGAAAGAAAGAAAGATATAAAGAAAGAAAGAAAGATAGAAAGCAAGAAAGAATGAACGAAAGAAAAAAGAAAGATAGTAAGAAAGAAATATAAGAAAGAAAGAAAGCAGGAAAGACTTAAAAAGAAAGAGAAAAAGAGAAAAAGGGAGACAGAAAGAAAGAAAGAAAAAGAGAATGAAAGAAAGAAATTAAGAAAGAAAGAAAGAAAGAAGGAAGGTAACAAAGAAAGAGACAAAGAAGAATGGAGTGAAGGAAGGAAAGGAAGAATGAGAGAAAGAAGGAAAGAAAGAAGGGTAGAAAGAAGGGCAGAGAGAAAGAAACAAAGAAAGAAAGAAAGAAGGACAGAAAGAAACAAAGAAAGAAACAAAGAAGGAAATAAATAAATAAAGAAGGAAAGAAAGAAAGAAGGAATGAAACATTGAAACAAAGAAAGAAAGAAAGAAAGAAAGACAGAACGAAAGAAAGAAAGAAATAATGGAAAAAAGAAAGAAATCCAGAAGGAAGGAAGGAAGTAAAGAAAGAAAGAAAGAAGGTAAGAAAGAAGGAAACAGGGTAACAAACAAGTAAGGAAACATTGAAATAAATAAAGAAAGAGAGACAGAAAGAAGGAAAGAAGTAAAGAATGAAATACAAAAAGAGAGAACGAAAGAAAGAATGAAAGAAATGAAAGAAAGATAGAAAGAAAGAAGGAAACAAAGAAAGAAAGAAAGAAAGAAACAATCAAACAAAGAAAGAAACACAGAAAGAAAGAAATAAAGAGAGAAAGAAGGATAAAAAGAAAAAAGAAAGATAGAAAGCAAGAAAAAATGAAAGAAAGAAAAAAGAAAAAAGAAACAACGATAGAAAAAAGAAAAGAGTAAGTAAGAAAGAAATATAAGAAAGAAAGAAAGAAAGAAATTAAGCAGAAAAGAATTAAGAAAGAAAGAGAAAAAGAGAAAAAGAGAGACAGAAAGAAAGAAAGAAAGAAAGAAAGAAAGAAAGAGAGAATAAAAGAAAGAAAGAAAGAAGGAAACAAAGACAAAGAAAAATGGAGAGAAGGAAGGAAAGGAAGAATGAGAGAAAGAAGAAAAGAAAGAAAGATAGAAAGAAGGACAAAAAGAAACAAAGAAAGAAACAAACAAACAAAGAAAGAAAGAAAGAATGAAAGAAAGAAAGAAACAAAGAAAGAAACAAAGAAAGAAAGAAAGTAAGAAAGACAGAACGAAAGAAAGAAAGAAATAAAGAAAAAAAGAAAGAAAGCCAGAAGGAAGGAAGGAAGTAAAGAAAGAAAGAAGGAAGGTAAGAAAGAAGGAAACAGGGTAAAAAAGAAGTAAGGAAACATAGAAATAAATAAAGAAAGAGAGACAGAACGAAGGAAAGAAGTAAAGAAGGAAATACAAAAAGAGAGAAAGAAAGAAAGAATGAAAGAAATGAAAGAAAGATAGAAAGAAAGAACGAAACAAAGAAAGAAAGAAAGAAAGAAACAATCAAACAAAGAAAGAAACACAAAAAGAAAGAAAGAAAGGTGGAAAGAAACAATCAAACAAAGAAAGAAACACAGAAACAAAGAAATAAAGAGAGAAAGAAGGATTAAAAAAAGAAAGATAGAAAGCAAGAAAAAATAAAAGAAAGAAAGAAAAAAGGAAAAAGAAACAGCGATAGAAAAAAGAAAAAAATAAGTAAGAAAGAAATATAAGAAAGAAAGAAAGAAAGAAAGAAAGAAAGAAAGCAGAAAAGAATTAAGAAAGAAAGAGAAAAAGTGAAAAAGAGAGACAGAAAGAAAGAAAGAAAGAAAGAAAGAGAGAATAAAAGAAATAAAGAAAGAAAGAAGGAAAGAAAGAGACAAAGAAAAATGGAGAGAAGGAAGGAAAGGAAGAATGAGAGAAAGAAGAAAAGAAAGAAATATACAAAGAAGGACAAAAAGAAACAAAGAAAGAAACAAACAAACAAAGAAAGAAAGAAGGAAAGAAAGAAACAAAGAAAGAAAAAAAAGAAAGAAGGAAAGAAAGGCAGAAGGAATGAAACAATGAAAGAAAGAAACAAAGAAAGAAAGAAAGAAAGAAAGTAAGAAAGAACTAAAGAAAGACAGACAAAAAGAAAGAAAGAAATAAGGAAAGAAAGCAAGAAGGAAGGAAGTAAGGAAAGAAAGAGGGAGGGTAAGAAAGAAGGAAACAGGGAAACAAAGAAAGAAGGAAAGAAGGAAAGAAACAAAGAAATAAAGAAAGAAGTAAAGAAAAAAAGAATTAAAGTAGGAAAGAAGTAAAGAAAGTAAGAGAAAAAGAGAGAAAGAATGAAAGAATGAAAGAAATAAAAGATAGAAAGAAAGAAGGAAACAAAGATAGAAACTAAGAAACAATCAAACAAAGAAAGAAACACAGAAAGAAAGAAAGAAAGAAAGACAGAAAGAAAGAAACCAATAAAGAAAGAAAGAGTGAAAGAAAGAAGTAAAGAAGGATGGAAAGAAGGAAAGAAAGAATGAAAGAAAAACGCAAAGAAGTATGGAAAAAAGGAAGAAAGAAGGAATGCAAGAAAGAAAGAAAGAAAGAAAGAAAGAAAGATAGAAAGAAAGAAAGAAACAAACAAACAGAAATGAAAGAAAGAGCGAAAAAAAATAAAGAAAGCAAGTAAGAAAGAAATATAAGAAAGAAAAAAATCAGGAAAGAATTAAAGAAAGAAACAGAAAAAGAGAAAAAGAGAGACAGAAAGTAAGAAAGAAAGAAAGAAAGAATGAAAGAAGTATGGAAAGAAGGAAGAAAGAAGGAATGCTAGAAAGAAAGAAAGAAAGAAAGCAAGAAAGAAAGTAAGAAAGAAAGAAAGAGACAATCAAGAATTGAGAGAAGGAAGGAAAGGAAGAATGAAACAAAGAAGCAAAGAAGTATGGAAAAAAGGAAGAAAGGAGGAATGCAAGAAAGAAAGAAAGAAAGAAAGATAGAAAGAAAGATAGAAAGAAAGAAAGAAAGACAAAACAAACAAGAATGAAAGAAATAGCAAAAAAAAGAAAGAGAGCAAGTAAGAAAGAAATATAAGGAAGAAAGAAATCAGGAAAGAATTAAAGAAAGAAAGAGAAAAAGAGAAACAGAGAGACAGAAAGAAAGAAAGAAAGAAAGAAAGAAGGAAAGAAAGAAAGAGACAAAGAAGAATAGAGAGAAGGAAGGAAATAAAGAATGAGAGAAAGAAGGAAAGAAAGCAAGAAAGAAAGACAGAAAGAAAGAAAGAGAGATAAATAGAAGGAAGGAAAGAAGGAAGGATGGAAAGAAGGAAGGAAAGAAAGAAAGAAAGAAAGAAGGAAAGAAAGAAAGAAAGAAAGAAAGAAAGAAAGAAAGAAGGAAAGAAAGAAAGAGACAAAGAAGAATTTAGAGTTGGAAGGAAAGGAATAATAAGAGAAAGAAGGAAAGAAAGAAGGATAGAAACAAATACAGAAAGAAACAAAGAAACCAAGAAACAAATAAACAAAGAAAGAAAGAAAGAAAGAAGGAAGGAAAGAAAGAAAGAAGGAAGGAAAGAAAGGCAGAAGGAATGAAACGATGATAGAAGGAAAGAAACAAAGAAAGAAAGACAGAAACACAGCAAAAAAAAGAAAGAAAGAATGAAAGAAAGATAGAAACAAATAAAGGAAGAAAGAAAGAAAGAAGGAAGGAAGGAAGTAAAGAAAGGAGGAAGGTAAGAAAGAAGGAAACAAGGAAAGAAAGAAAAAAAAGGGAAAGAAAGAAAGAAGGAACGAAGGAAGTAAAGAAAGAAAGACAAAATGAGAGAAAGAAAGAAATAATGAAAGAAATAAAAGAAAGAACGATAGAAAGAAAGAAAAAAATAACAAAGAAAGAATTAATGAAAGAGAGAAAGAAAGAAGGAAAGAGAGAAAGAAAGAAAGATAGAAAGAAAGAAACAATCAAACAAAGAAAGAAACACACAAAGAAAGAAATAAAGAGAGTAAGAAAGAAATATATAAAGAAAGAACCAATTAAAGAAAGAAAGAATGTAAGAAGGAAACAAAGAAAGGAAGAAAGAAAGATAGAAGGAAAGAAGGAAAGTTGGAAGGAAAGAAGTAAAGAACGAAAGAGACAAAGAGAGAAAGAAAGGAAGATAAAAAGAAAGAAAGATAGATAGAAAGCAAGAAACAATGAAAGAAAGAAAAAAGAAAGAAAGAATGAACGAAAGAAAAGAGAAAGAAAGAACGAACGAAAGAAAAAAGAAAGAAAGTAAGTAAGAAAGAAATATAAGAAAGAAAGCAGGAAAGAATTAAGAAAGAAATAGAAAAGGAGAAAAAGGGAGAAAGAAAAAAGAAAGAAAAAGAGAATGAAAGAAAGAAATTAAGAAAGAAAAAAAGAAAGAAAGAAGGAAAGAAAGAGACAAAGAAGAATGGAGAGAAGGAAGGAAAGGAAGAATGAAAAAAAGAAGGAAAGAAAAAAGGTAGAAAGAAGGACAGAAAGAAAGAAAGAAAGAAAGAAACAAAGAAAGAAGGAAAGAAAGAAACAAAGAAAGAAACAAAGAAAGAAAGAAACAAATAAATAAAAAAGAAAGAAGAAATGAAACGATGAAACAAAGAAAGAAACAAAGAAAGAAAGAAAGAAAGACAGTAAGAAAGACAGAATGAAAGAAAGAAAGAAAGACAGAAAGAAAAAAGAAGGAAAGCAAGAAGGAAGGAAGTAAGGAAAGAAAGAAGGAATGTAAGAAAAAAGGAAACGGGGTAACAAAGAAAGAAGGAAAGAAAGAAATAAAGAAAGAGAGACAGAAAGAAGGAAAGAAGCTAAGAAGGAAATTGAAAAAGAGAGAAAGAAAGAAAGAATGAAAGAAATGAAAGAAAGATAGAAAGAAAGAAGGAAACAAAGAAAGAAAGATAGATAGAACGAAAGAAACAATCAAACAAAGAAAGAAACACAAAAAGAAAGAAAGATAGAAAGAGAGAAACAATTAAAGAAAGAAAGAACGAAATAAAGAAGGATATAAGGAAAGAAACAAGGAAACAAGGTAAGAAGGAAAGAAGGAAAGAAGGAAAGAATGAAAGAAAGAAAGAAGGAAGGAAACAAGCAAAGAAAGAAAGAGAAAAAGAGAGAGAAAGATAAAAAGAAAGAAAGAAATATAGAAAGAAGGAAAGCAAGAAAATAGAAAGAAAAAAAGAAAGAAAGAAAGAAAAAAGAAAGAAAGGAGGAACGAAAGAAAGATAGAAACAAAGAAAGATAGAAAAAAATAAAGAAAGAAAGAAGGAAAGAAAGAAAGAAAGGAAAAGAGAAAGAAGAAGGTAGGAAAGAAGTAAAGAAAGAAGGAAAGAAAGAAAGAAAGCAAGAAAGAAAGAAAGAAGGAGAGAAGTAAGGAAAGAAAGAGAGACATAAAGAAAGAAAGCAAGAAAGAAAGAGAGAAAGAAAGTAAGAAGGAAACAACGAAAGGAAGAAAGAAAGATGGAAGGAAAGATAGAAACAAACAAAGAAAGAAAAAAGAAAGAGAGAAAGAAAGACAGAAAGACAGAAAAAAAGAAAGAAGGAAGGAAATAAGGAAGGAAGGAAGGTAAGAAGAAAGTAAGAAAGAAGGAAGCAAGGAAACAAAGAAAGAAGGAAAGAAAGAAAGAAAGAAAGAAAGAAAGAAAGAAAGAAAGAAAGAAAGAAAGAAGGAAAGAAGGAAGGAAAGAAGTAAAGAAGGAAAGAGAAAGAAAGAATTAAAGAAAGAAAGAAAGAAAGAAAGAAAGAAAGAAAGAAAGAAAGAAGGAAAGAGAGAAAGAAAGTAAGAAAGATAGAAAGAAAGAAACAATCAAACAGAGAAAGAAAGAAAGAAAGAAAGAAAGAAGGAAAGAAAGAAACAAAGAAACAAAGAAATATAGAAACAAAGAAACTATTAAAGAAAGGAAGAAAGAAGGAAGGAAAGAAGGAAAGAAAGAAAGATAGAAGGAAAGAAGGAAAGAAGTACAGAAAGAAAGAGACAAAGAGAGAAAGAAGGATAAAAAGTAAAAAAGAAAAATAGAAAGCAAGAAAAAATGAAAGAAAGAAAAAAGAAAAAAGAAACAACGATAGAAAAAAGAAAAAAAGTAAGTAAGAAAGAAATATAAGAAAGAAAGAAAGAAAGAAAGCAGAAAAGAATTAAGAAAGAAAGAGAAAAAGAGAAAAAGAGAGACACAAAGAAAGAAAGAGAGAGAGAATAAAAGAAAGAAAGAAAGAAAGAAAGAAAGAAAGAAAGAAGGAAAGAAAGAGACAAAGAAAAATGGAGAGATGGAAGGAAAGGAAGAATGAGAGAAAGAAGAAAAGAAAGAAAGATAGAAAGAAGGACAAAAAGAAACAAAGAAAGAAACAAACAAACAAAGAAAGAAAGAAAGAATGAAGGAAAGAAAGAAACAAAGAAAGAAACAAAGAAAGAAAGAAAGTAAGAAAGACAGAACGAAAGAAAGAAAGAAATAAAGAAAAAAAGAAAGAAAGCCAGAAGGAAGGAAGGAAGTAAAGAAAGAAAGAAGGAAGGTAAGAAAGAAGGAAACAGGGTAAAAAAGAAGTAAGGAAACATAGAAATAAATAAAGAAAGAGAGACAGAACGAAGGAAAGAAGTAAAGAAGGAAATACAAAAAGAGAGAAAGAAAGAAAGAATGAAAGAAATGAAAGAAAGATAGAAAGAAAGAACGAAACAAAGAAAGAAAGAAAGAAAGAAACAATCAAACAAAGAAAGAAACACAGAAAGAAAGAAAGGTGGAAAGAAACAATCAAACAAAGAAAGAAACACAGAAACAAAGAAATAAAGAGAGAAAGAAGGATTAAAAAAAGAAAGATAGAAAGCAAGAAAAAATAAAAGAAAGAAAGAAAAAAGGAAAAAGAAACAGCGATAGAAAAAAGAAAAAAATAAGTAAGAAAGAAATATAAGAAAGAAAGAAAGAAAGAAAGAAAGAAAGCAGAAAAGAATTAAGAAAGAAAGAGAAAAAGTGAAAAAGAGAGACAGAAAGAAAGAAAGAAAGAAAGAAAGAGAGAATAAAAGAAATAAAGAAAGAAAGAAGGAAAGAAAGAGACAAAGAAAAATGGAGAGAAGGAAGGAAAGGAAGAATGAGAGAAAGAAGAAAAGAAAGAAATATACAAAGAAGGACAAAAAGAAACAAAGAAAGAAACAAACAAACAAAGAAAGAAAGAAGGAAAGAAAGAAACAAAGAAAGAAAAAAAAGAAAGAAGGAAAGAAAGGCAGAAGGAATGAAACAATGAAAGAAAGAAACAAAGAAAGAAAGAAAGAAAGAAAGAAAGTAAGAAAGAACTAAAGAAAGACAGACAAAAAGAAAGAAAGAAATAAGGAAAGAAAGCAAGAAGGAAGGAAGTAAGGAAAGAAAGAGGGAGGGTAAGAAAGAAGGAATCAGGGAAACAAAGAAAGAAGGAAAGAAGGAAAGAAACAAAGAAATAAAGAAAGAAGTAAAGAAAAAAAGAATTAAAGTAGGAAAGAAGTAAAGAAAGTAAGAGAAAAAGAGAGAAAGAATGAAAGAATGAAAGAAATAAAAGATAGAAAGAAAGAAGGAAACAAAGATAGAAACTAAGAAACAATCAAACAAAGAAAGAAACACAGAAAGAAAGAAAGAAAGAAAGACAGAAAGAAAGAAACCAATAAAGAAAGAAAGAGTGAAAGAAAGAAGTAAAGAAGGATGGAAAGAAGGAAAGAAAGAATGAAAGAAAAACGCAAAGAAGTATGGAAAAAAGGAAGAAAGAAGGAATGCAAGAAAGAAAGAAAGAAAGAAAGAAAGAAAGATAGAAAGAAAGAAAGAAACAAACAAACAGAAATGAAAGAAAGAGCGAAAAAAAATAAAGAAAGCAAGTAAGAAAGAAATATAAGAAAGAAAAAAATCAGGAAAGAATTAAAGAAAGAAACAGAAAAAGAGAAAAAGAGAGACAGAAAGTAAGAAAGAAAGAAAGAAAGAATGAAAGAAGTATGGAAAGAAGGAAGAAAGAAGGAATGCTAGAAAGAAAGAAAGAAAGAAAGCAAGAAAGAAAGTAAGAAAGAAAGAAAGAGACAATCAAGAATTGAGAGAAGGAAGGAAAGGAAGAATGAAACAAAGAAGCAAAGAAGTATGGAAAAAAGGAAGAAAGGAGGAATGCAAGAAAGAAAGAAAGAAAGAAAGATAGAAAGAAAGATAGAAAGAAAGAAAGAAAGACAAAACAAACAAGAATGAAAGAAATAGCAAAAAAAAGAAAGAGAGCAAGTAAGAAAGAAATATAAGGAAGAAAGAAATCAGGAAAGAATTAAAGAAAGAAAGAGAAAAAGAGAAACAGAGAGACAGAAAGAAAGAAAGAAAGAAAGAAAGAAGGAAAGAAAGAAAGAGACAAAGAAGAATAGAGAGAAGGAAGGAAATAAAGAATGAGAGAAAGAAGGAAAGAAAGCAAGAAAGAAAGACAGAAAGAAAGAAAGAGAGATAAATAGAAGGAAGGAAAGAAGGAAGGATGGAAAGAAGGAAGGAAAGAAAGAAAGAAAGAAAGAAGGAAAGAAAGAAAGAAAGAAAGAAAGAAAGAAGGAAAGAAAGAAAGAGACAAAGAAGAATTTAGAGTTGGAAGGAAAGGAATAATAAGAGAAAGAAGGAAAGAAAGAAGGATAGAAACAAATACAGAAAGAAACAAAGAAACCAAGAAACAAATAAACAAAGAAAGAAAGAAAGAAAGAAGGAAGGAAAGAAAGAAAGAAGGAAGGAAAGAAAGGCAGAAGGAATGAAACGATGATAGAAGGAAAGAAACAAAGAAAGAAAGACAGAAACACAGCAAAAAAAAGAAAGAAAGAATGAAAGAAAGATAGAAACAAATAAAGGAAGAAAGAAAGAAAGAAGGAAGGAAGGAAGTAAAGAAAGGAGGAAGGTAAGAAAGAAGGAAACAAGGAAAGAAAGAAAAAAAAGGGAAAGAAAGAAAGAAGGAACGAAGGAAGTAAAGAAAGAAAGACAAAATGAGAGAAAGAAAGAAATAATGAAAGAAATAAAAGAAAGAACGATAGAAAGAAAGAAAAAAATAACAAAGAAAGAATTAATGAAAGAGAGAAAGAAAGAAGGAAAGAGAGAAAGAAAGAAAGATAGAAAGAAAGAAACAATCAAACAAAGAAAGAAACACACAAAGAAAGAAATAAAGAGAGTAAGAAAGAAATATATAAAGAAAGAACCAATTAAAGAAAGAAAGAATGTAAGAAGGAAACAAAGAAAGGAAGAAAGAAAGATAGAAGGAAAGAAGGAAAGTTGGAAGGAAAGAAGTAAAGAACGAAAGAGACAAAGAGAGAAAGAAAGGAAGATAAAAAGAAAGAAAGATAGATAGAAAGCAAGAAACAATGAAAGAAAGAAAAAAGAAAGAAAGAATGAACGAAAGAAAAGAGAAAGAAAGAACGAACGAAAGAAAAAAGAAAGAAAGTAAGTAAGAAAGAAATATAAGAAAGAAAGCAGGAAAGAATTAAGAAAGAAATAGAAAAGGAGAAAAAGGGAGAAAGAAAAAAGAAAGAAAAAGAGAATGAAAGAAAGAAATTAAGAAAGGAAAAAAGAAAGAAAGAAGGAAAGAAAGAGACAAAGAAGAATGGAGAGAAGGAAGGAAAGGAAGAATGAAAAAAAGAAGGAAAGAAAAAAGGTAGAAAGAAGGACAGAAAGAAAGAAAGAAAGAAAGAAACAAAGAAAGAAGGAAAGAAAGAAACAAAGAAAGAAACAAAGAAAGAAAGAAACAAATAAATAAAAAAGAAAGAAGAAATGAAACGATGAAACAAAGAAAGAAACAAAGAAAGAAAGAAAGAAAGACAGTAAGAAAGACAGAATGAAAGAAAGAAAGAAAGACAGAAAGAAAAAAGAAGGAAAGCAAGAAGGAAGGAAGTAAGGAAAGAAAGAAGGAATGTAAGAAAAAAGGAAACGGGGTAACAAAGAAAGAAGGAAAGAAAGAAATAAAGAAAGAGAGACAGAAAGAAGGAAAGAAGCTAAGAAGGAAATTGAAAAAGAGAGAAAGAAAGAAAGAATGAAAGAAATGAAAGAAAGATAGAAAGAAAGAAGGAAACAAAGAAAGAAAGATAGATAGAACGAAAGAAACAATCAAACAAAGAAAGAAACACAAAAAGAAAGAAAGATAGAAAGAGAGAAACAATTAAAGAAAGAAAGAACGAAATAAAGAAGGATATAAGGAAAGAAACAAGGAAACAAGGTAAGAAGGAAAGAAGGAAAGAAGGAAAGAATGAAAGAAAGAAAGAAGGAAGGAAACAAGCAAAGAAAGAAAGAGAAAAAGAGACAGAGAAAGATAAAAAGAAAGAAAGAAATATAGAAAGAAGGAAAGCAAGAAAATAGAAAGAAAAAAAGAAAGAAAGAAAGAAAAAAGAAAGAAAGGAGGAACGAAAGAAAGATAGAAACAAAGAAAGATAGAAAAAAATAAAGAAAGAAAGAAGGAAAGAAAGAAAGAAAGGAAAAGAGAAAGAAGAAGGTAGGAAAGAAGTAAAGAAAGAAGGAAAGAAAGAAAGAAAGCAAGAAAGAAAGAAAGAAGGAGAGAAGTAAGGAAAGAAAGAGAGACATAAAGAAAGAAAGCAAGAAAGAAAGAGAGAAAGAAAGTAAGAAGGAAACAACGAAAGGAAGAAAGAAAGATGGAAGGAAAGATAGAAACAAACAAAGAAAGAAAAAAGAAAGAGAGAAAGAAAGACAGAAAGACAGAAAAAAAGAAAGAAGGAAGGAAATAAGGAAGGAAGGAAGGTAAGAAGAAAGTAAGAAAGATGGAAGCAAGGAAACAAAGAAAGAAGGAAAGAAAGAAAGAAAGAAAGAAAGAAAGAAAGAAAGAAAGAAAGAAAGAAAGAAAGAAGGAAAGAAGGAAGGAAAGAAGTAAAGAAGGAAAGAGAAAGAAAGAATTAAAGAAAGAAAGAAAGAAAGAAAGAAAGAAAGAAAGAAAGAAAGAAGGAAAGAGAGAAAGAAAGTAAGAAAGATAGAAAGAAAGAAACAATCAAACAGAGAAAGAAAGAAAGAAAGAAAGAAAGAAGGAAAGAAAGAAACAAAGAAACAAAGAAATATAGAAACAAAGAAACTATTAAAGAAAGGAAGAAAGAAGGAAGGAAAGAAGGAAAGAAAGAAAGATAGAAGGAAAGAAGGAAAGAAGTACAGAAAGAAAGAGACAAAGAGAGAAAGAAGGATAAAAAGTAAAAAAGAAAAATAGAAAGCAAGAAAAAATGAAAGAAAGAAAAAAGAAAAAAGAAACAACGATAGAAAAAAGAAAAAAAGTAAGTAAGAAAGAAATATAAGAAAGAAAGAAAGAAAGAAAGCAGAAAAGAATTAAGAAAGAAAGAGAAAAAGAGAAAAAGAGAGACAGAAAGAAAGAAAGAGAGAGAGAATAAAAGAAAGAAAGAAAGAAAGAAAGAAAGAAAGAAAGAAAGAAGGAAAGAAAGAGACAAAGAAAAATGGAGAGATGGAAGGAAAGGAAGAATGAGAGAAAGAAGAAAAGAAAGAAAGATAGAAAGAAGGACAGAAAGAAACAAACAAAGAAACAAACAAACAAAGAAAGAAAGAGAGAAAGAAGGAAAGAAAGAAACAAAGAAAGAAACAAAGAAAGAAAGAAAAAGAAAGAAGGAAAGAAAGAAGGAATGAAACAATGAAAGAAAGAAAGAAACAAAGAAAGAATGTAAGAAAGACATAATGAAAGACAGACAGAAAGAAAGAAAGAAGGAAAGAAGGAAAGAAAGCAAGAATGAAGGAAGTAAGGAAAGAAAGAAGGAGGGTAAGAAAGAAGGAAACAGGGAAACAAAGAAAGAAGGAAAGAAGGAAAGAAATAAAGAAATAAAGAAATAAAGAAAGAAATAAATAAAGAAAGAAAGAAAGAAAGTAAGAAAGAAGTAAAGAAAGAAAGAGAAAAAGAGAGAAAGAAAGAATGAAAGAAATAAAAGATAGAAAGATAGAAGGAAACAAAGATAGAAAGAAAGAAACAATCAAACAAAGAAAGAAGCACAGAAAGAAAGAAAGAAAGAAAGAAAGAAAGAAAGAAAGAAAGACAGAAACAAAGAAAAAATTAAAGAAAGAAAGAAAGATATAATGAAGGATAGAAGGAAAGAAACAAGGAAACAAGTTGAGAAGGAAACAAGCAAAGAAAGAAGGAAGGAAAGAAGTAAAGAAAGAAAGAGAAAAAGAGAGCAAGAAAGTAAAATAAAAAGAAAGAAAGAAAAAAGAAAGGAATGAAGAAAAAGAAAGAAAGAAAGAAAGAAAGAAGGTAAGAAAGAAACAAAGAAAGAAACAAAGAAAAAGAAAGAAGGAAAGAAAGAGGGAATGAAACGATGAAAGAAGGAAAGAAACAGAGAAAGAAAGAACGAAAGTAAGAAAGACAGAATGAAAGACAGAAATAAATAAATAAATAAATAAAAAAAGGAAGAAAGAAAGATACAAGGAAAGAAAGCAAGAAGGAAGGAAGGAAGTAAGCAAAGAAAGAAGGATGGTAAGAAAGAAGGAAACAGGGTAACAAAGAAAGAAGGAAAGAAAGAAATAAACAAAGAAAGAGAGACAGAAAGAAGTTAAAAAGGAAATTGAAAAAGAGAGAAAGAAAGAAAAAATGAAACAAATGAAAGAAAGATAGACAGAACGAAAGAAACAATCAAACAAAGAAAGAAACACAGAAAGAAGGAAAGAAAGAAAGAAAGAAAGAAAGATAGATAGAAACAAAGAAACAGTTAAAGAAAGAAAGAACGAAATAAACAAGGATATAAGGAAAGAAACAAGGAAACAAGGTAAGAAGGAAAGAACGAAAGAACAAAAGAAAGAAAGAAAGAAGAACAAAGAAGGAAGGAAGGAATGAAAGAAGGAAAGAAAGAAAGCAAGTAAGAAAGAAAGAAAAAGAGAAGTAAAGAAAGAAAGAGAGACATAAAGAAAGAAAGCAAGAAAGAAAGAAAGAAAGAATGTAAGAAGGAAACAAAGAAAGGAAGAAAGAAAGATAGAAGGAAAGAAGGAAAGATGGAAGGAAAGAAGTAAAGAAAGAAAGAGACAAAGAGAGAAAGAAAGGAAGATAAAAAGAAAGAAAGATAGATAGAAAGCACGAAACAATGAAAGAAAGAAAAAAGAAAGAAAGAATGAACGAAAGAAAAGAGAAAGAAAGAATGAACGAAAGAAAAAAGAAAGAAAGTAAGTAAGAAAGAAATATAAGAAAGAAAGCAGGAAAGAATTAAGAAAGAAATAGAAAAGGAGAAAAAGAAAGAAAGAAGGAAAGAAAGGGACAAAGAAGAATGGAGAGAAGGAAGGAAAGGAAGAATGACAGAAAGAAGGAAAGAAAGAAAGGTAGAAAGAAGGACAGAAAGAAAGAAAGAAAGAAAGAAAGAAAGAAAGAAAGACAGAAGGAAAGAAAGAAACAAAGAAAGAAACAAAGAAAGAAAGAAACAAATATATAAAAAAGAAAGAAGAAATGAAACGATGAAACAAAGAAAGAAACAAAGGAAGAAAGAAAGAAAGAAAGACAGTAAGAAAGACAGAATGAAAGAAAGAAAGAAAGACAGAAAGAAAAAAGAAGGAAAGCAAGAAGGAAGGAAGGAAGTAAGCAAAGAAAGAAGGAATGTAAGAAAGAAGGAAACAGGGTAACAAAGAAAGAAGGAAAGAAAGAAATAAAGAAAGAAAGAGAGACAGAAAGAAGGAAAGAAGCTAAGAAGGAAATTGAAAAGGAGAGAAAGAAAGAAAAAATGAAAGAAATGAAAGAAAGATAGAAAGAAAGATGGAAACAAAGAAAGAAAGATAGATAGAACGAAAGAAACAATCAAACAAAGAAAGAGACACAAAAAGAAAGAAAGATAAAAAGAAAGAAACAACTAAAGAAAGAAAGAACGAAATAAAGAAGGATATAAGGAAAGAAACAAGGAAACAAGGTAAGAAGGAAAGAAGGAAAGAAGGAAAGAAAGAAAGAAAGAAAGAAGGAAGGAAACAAGTAAAGAAAGAAAGAGAAAAAGAGAGAAAGAAAGATAAAAAGAAAGAAAGAAATATAGAAAGAAGGAAAGCAAGAAAATAGAAAGAAAAAAAGAAAGAAAGAAAGAAAGAAAAAAGAAAGAAAGGAAGAACGAAAGAAAGATAGAAACAAAGAAAGATAGAAAAAATAAAGAAAGAAAGAAGGAAAGAAAGAAAGAAAGGAAAAGAGAAAGAAGAAGGTAGGAAAGAAGTAAAGAAAGAATTAAAGAAAGAAAGAAAGCAAGAAAGAAAGAAAGAAGGAGAGAAGTAAGGAAAGAAAGAGAGACATAAAGAAAGAAAGCAAGAAAGAAAGAGAGAAAGAAAGAAAGTAAGAAGGAAACAACGAAAGGAAGAAAGAAAGATGGAAGGAAAGATAGAAACAAACAAAGAAAGAAAAAAGAAAGAGAAAGAAAGACAGAAAGACAGAAAAAAAGAAAGAAAGAAAGAAAGAAGGAAATAAGGAAGGAAGGAAGGTAAGAAGAAAGTAAGAAAGAAGGAAACAAGGAAACAATGAAAGAAGGAAAGAAAGAAAGAAAGAAGGAAAGAAGAAAGCAAAGAAGTAAAGAAGGAAAGAGAAAGAAAGAATTAAAGAAAGAAAGAAAGAAAGAAAGAAAGAAAGAAAGAAAGAAAGAAAGAAGGAAAGAGAGAAAGAAAGTAAGAAAGATAGAAAGAAAGAAACAATCAAACAGAGAAAGAAAGAAAGAAAGAAAGAAAGAAGGAAAGAAAGAAACAAAGAAACAAAGAAATATAGAAACAAAGAAACTATTAAAGAAAGGAAGAAAGAAGGAAGGAAAGAAGGAAAGAAAGAGACAAAGAGAGAAAGAAGGATAAAAAGTAAAAAAGAAAAATAGAAAGCAAGAAAAAATGAAAGAAAGAAAAAAGAAACAACGATAGAAAAAAGAAAAAAAGTAAGTAAGAAAGAAATATAAGAAAGAAAGAAAGAAAGCAGAAAAGAATTAAGAAGGAAAGAGAAAAAGAGAAAAAGAGAGACAGAAAGAAAGAGAGAATAAAAGAAATAAAGAAAGAAAGAAGGAAAGAAAGAGACAAAGAAAAATGGAGAGAAGGAAGGAAAGGAAGAATGAGAGAAAGAAGAAAAGAAAGAAAGATAGAAAGAAGGACAGAGAGAAACAAACAAAGAAACAAACAAACAAAGAAAGAAAGAGAGAAAGAAGGAAAAAAGAAACAAAGAAAGAAACAAAGAAAGAAAGAAAAAGAAAGAAGGAAAGAAAGAAGCAATGAAACAATGAAAGAAAGAAAGAAACAAAGAAAGAAGGTAAGAAAGACATAATGAAAGACAGACAGAAAGAAAGAAAGAAAGAAGGAAAGAAAGCAAGAAGGAAGGAAGTAAGGAAAGAAAGAAGGAGGGTAAGAAAGAAGGAAACAGGGAAACAAAGTAAGAAGGAAAGATGGAAAGAAACAAAGAAATAAAGAAAGAAAGAAAGAAATAAATAAATAAAGAAAGAAAGAAAGTAAGAAAGAAGTAAAGAAAGAAAGAGAAAAAGAGAGAAAGAAAGAATGAAAGGAATAAAAGATAGAAAGATAGAAGGAAACAAAGATAGAAAGAAAGAAACAATCAAACAAAGAAAGAAATACAGAAAGAAAGAAAGAAAGAAAGAAAGAAGGAAAGAAAGAAACAAAGAAAGAAACAGAGAAAGAAAGAAAAAGAAAGAAGGAAAGAAAGAAAGAAGGAATGAAACAATGAAAGAAAGAAAGAAACAAAGAAAGAAAGAAAGACATAATGAAAGACAGACAGAAAGAAAGAAAGAAAGAAAGAAAGAAAGAAGGAAAGAAAGCAAGAAGGAAGGAAGTAAGGAAAGAAAGAAGGAGGGTCAGAAAGAGGGAAACAGGGAAACAAAGAAAAAAGGAAAGAAGGAAAGAAACAAAGAAATAAAGAAAAAATAAAGTAAGAAAGAAAGAAAGAAAGTAGGAAAGAAGTAAAGAAAGAAAGAGAAAAAGAGAGAAA
>CM060970.1:112379338-112476838 GCA_030765045.1 Tenodera sinensis | reverse complement strand
TGGAAGGAAACAAAGAAAGAAAGAAGGAAGGAAGGAAAAAAGAAAGTAAGAAAGAAAGAAACAAGGAAACAAAGAAACAAGGAAAGAATGAAACAAAGAAGGAAAGAAGGAACGAAAGAAGTAAAGAAAGAAAGATAAAGAAAGAAAAAAGAAAGAAAGAATTAAAGAAAGAAAGAAGGAAAGAGAGAAAGAAAGAAAGATAGAAACAAAGAAAGAAAGAAAGAAAGAAAGAAAGATGGAAAGAAGGACAGAAGGAATGAAACGATGAAAGAAAGAAAGAAACAAAGAAAGAAAGAGAGAAACACAGAAAAAAAGAAAGAAACAAACAAAGAAATAAAGAAAGAAAGAAGGAAATAAAGAAAGAAAGAAAGAAAGAAAGAAGGAAATAAATAAAGAAAGAAAGAAAGAAAAAAAGGAAGAAAGAAAGAAGGAAGGAAGTATAGAAAGAAGGAAGGTAAGAAAGAAGCAAAGAAAGAATGAACGAAAGAAGTAAAGAAGGATGGAAAGAAGGAAAGAAAGAATCAAAGAAAGAAGCAAAGAAGTATGGAGAAAAGGAAGAACGAAGGAATGTAAGAAAGAAACAAAGAAAGGTAGAGAGAAAGAAAGATAGAATGAAACATAGAAAGAAAGAAAGAAAGAAAGAAACAAACAAACAAACAAAAATGAAAGAAAGAGCGAAAAAAAATAAGGAAAGCAAGTAAGAAAGAAATATAAAAAGAAAGAAATCAGGAAAGAATTAAAGAAAGAAAGAGAAAAAGGGTAAAAGAGAGACAGAAAGGAAGAAAGAAAGAAAGAAAGAAAGAAAGAAAGAAAGAAAGAAAGAGAGAATGAAAGAAGTGTGGAAAGAAGGGAGAAAGAAGGAATGCTAGGAAGAAAGAAAGTAAGCAAGAAAGAAAGTAAGAAAGAGATAAACAAGAATTGAGAGAAGGAAGGAAGGAAACGAAGAATGAGAGAAAAAAGGAAAGAAAGATAGAAAGAAAGAGAGAAAGAAAGAAAGAAACAAACAAAGAAAGAAAGAGAGAGAGAGAGAAAGAAAGAATGAATGAAAGAATTAAAGATTGATGGAAAGAAGGAACGAAAGAATGAAAGAAAGAAGCAAAGAAGTATGGAAAAAAGGAAGAAAGAAGGAATGCAAGAAAGAAAGAAAGAAAGATATATAGAAATAAAGAAGGAAAGAAAGAAAGATATATAGAAAGGAAGAAAGATAGAAAGAAATATAGAAAGAAAGCAAGTAAGAAAGAAATATAAGAAAGAAAGAAATCAGGAAAGAATTAAAGAAAGAAAGAGAAAAAGAGAGACAGAAAGAAAGAAAGAAGTATTGATAGAGACAAGGAAGAATAGAGAGAAGGAAGGAAATAAAGAATGAGAGAAAGAAGGAAAGAAAGATAGAAATAAAGACAGAAAGAAAGAAAGAGAGATAAATAGGAGCAAGGAAAGAAGGAAGGATGGAAAGAAGGAAGGATAGAAAGAAAGAAAGAAAGAAGGAAGGAAAGAAAGAGACAAAGAAGAATTTAGAGAGGGAAGGAAAGGAATAATAAGAGAAAGAAGGAATGAAGGAAGGATAGAAAGACACACAGAAAGAAAGAAAGAAAGAAAGAAAGAAAGAAGGAAAGAAAGACAGAAGGAATGAAACGATGAAAGAAAGAAGGAAACAAAGAAAGACAGAAACACAGAAAGAAAGAAAGAAAGAAACAAAGAAGGAAAGAATTAAATAAAGAAAGAAAGAAACAAATAAAGGAAGAAATAAGGAAAGAAGGAAGGAAGGAAGTAAAGAAAGAAGGAAGGTAAGAAAGAAGGAAACAAGGAAACAAAGAAAGAAGGAAAGAAGGAAAGAAAGAAAGAAGGAAAGAAGGAAGGAAAGAAGTAAAAAAAGAAAGACAAAAACAGAGAAAGAAAGAAATAATGAAACAAATAAAAGAAAGAAGGATAGAAAGAAAGAAAAAATAAAGAAAGAAAGAATTAACGAAAGAGAGAAAGAAACAAGGAAAGAGAGAACGAAAGAAAGAAAGATAGAAAGAAAGAAACAATCAAACAAAGAAAGAAAGACAGAAAGAAAGAAATATAGAGAGAAAGAAAGAAAGAAATATATAAAGAAAGAAACAATTAAAGAAAGAAAGAAAGAAGGAAAGAAAGAAAGAAAGAAGGAAAGAAGGAAAGATGGAACGAAAGAAGTGAAGAAAGAAAGAGACAAAGAGAGAAAGAAAGAAAGATAAAAAGAAAGAAAGAAAGATAGAAAGCAAGAAAGAATGAACGAAAGAAAAAAGAAAGAAAGTAAGTGAGAAAGAAATATTAGAAAGAAAGCAGGAAAGAATTAAAAAGAAAGAGAAAAAGAGAAAATGGAGACAATAAGAAAGATAGAAAAAGAGAATGAAAGAAAAAAATTAAGAAAGAAAGAAAGGAAGAAGGAACGAAACAAAGAAAGAGACAAAGAAGAATGGAGAGAAGGAAGGAAAGGAATAATGAGAGAAAGAAGGAAAGAAAGAAAGGTAGAAAGAAGGACAGAGAGAAAGAAAGAAAGAAACAAACAAAAAAAGAAAGAAAGAAGGACAGAAAGTAACAAAAAAAGAAACAAAGAAAGTAATAAATAAATAAAGAAGGAAAGAAAGAAAGAAGGAATGAAACATTGCAACAAAGAAAGAAACAAAGAAAGAAAGTAAGAAAGACAGAACGAAACAAAGAAAGAAGGAAAGAAAGAAAGAAATAAAGAAAAAAGAAAGAAAGCCAGAAGGAAGGAAGGAAGTAAAGAAAGAAAGAAGGAAGTTAAGAAAGAAGGAAACATGGTAACAAAGAAATAAGGAAACATAGAAATAAATAAAGAGAGACAGAAAAAAGGAAAGAAGTAAAGAAGGAAATAGAAAAAGCGAGAAAGAAAGAAAGGATAAAAGAAGTGAAAGAAAGATAGAAAGAAAGAAGTAAACAAAGAAGGAAAGAAAAAACAAACAAAGAAAGAAACACAAAAGAAAGAAAGAAAGAAAGAAAGAAAGAAAGAAAGAAAGAAAGAAAGAAAGAAAGAAAGAAAGATAGAAAGAAAGAAACAATCAAACAAAGAAAGAAACACAGAAAGAAAGAAATAAAGAGAGAAAGAAAGAAAGAAAGAAACAATTAAAGAAAGAAAGAAAGAAATAAAGAAGGAGAGAAACAAGGAAACAAGTTAAGAAGGAAAGAAGGAAAGACAGAAAGAAAGAAAGAAAGAAAGAAGGAAAGAAGGAAGGAAAGAAGGAAAGAAAGAAAGACAAAAAGAGAGAAAGAAAGATAAAAAGAAAGAAAGATAGAAAGAAAGAAAGCAAAAATAAGAAAGAAAGAAAGAAAGAAAAAAGAAAGAAAGGAAGAACGAAAGAAAGAAAGAAAAAAAGAAAGAAAGAAAGAAAGAAAGAAAGAAAGAAAGAAAGAAAGAAAAAGGAAAGAGAAAGAAGGAAGGAAGGAAAGAAAGAAGGAAAGAAAGAAAGAAAGAAAGAAAGAAAAAGAGAAAGAAAGAAAGTAAGAAGGAAAGAAAGGAAGAAAGAAAGATGGAAGGAAACAAAGAAAGAAAGAAAGAAGGAAGGAAGGAAAAAAGAAAGTAAGAAAGAAAGAAACAAGGAAACAAAGAAACAAGGAAAGAATGAAACAAAGAAGGAAAGAAGGAACGAAAGAAGTAAAGAAAGAAAGATAAAGAAAGAAAAAAGAAAGAAAGAATTAAAGAAAGAAAGAAGGAAAGAGAGAAAGAAAGAAAGATAGAAACAAAGAAAGAAAGAAAGAAAGAAAGATGGAAAGAAGGACAGAAGGAATGAAACGATGAAAGAAAGAAAGAAACAAAGAAAGAAAGAGAGAAACACAGAAAAAAAGAAAGAAAGAAACAAAGAAAGAAAGAAAGAAAGAAGGAAATAAAGAAAGAAAGAAAGAAAGAAAGAAAGAAAGAAGGAAATAAATAAAGAAAGAAAGAAAGAAAAAAAGGAAGAAAGAAAGAAGGAAGGAAGTATAGAAAGAAGGAAGGTAAGAAAGAAGCAAAGAAAGAATGAACGAAAGAAGTAAAGAAGGATGGAAAGAAGGAAAGAAAGAATCAAAGAAAGAAGCAAAGAAGTATGGAGAAAAGGAAGAACGAAGGAATGTAAGAAAGAAACAAAGAAAGGTAGAGAGAAAGAAAGATAGAATGAAACATAGAAAGAAAGAAAGAAAGAAAGAAAGAAACAAACAAACAAAAATGAAAGAAAGAGCGAAAAAAAATAAGGAAAGCAAGTAAGAAAGAAATATAAAAAGAAAGAAATCAGGAAAGAATTAAAGAAAGAAAGAGAAAAAGAGTAAAAGAGAGACAGAAAGAAAGAAAGAAAGAAAGAAAGAAAGAGAGAATGAAAGAAGTGTGGAAAGAAGGGAGAAAGAAGGAATGCTAGTAAGAAAGAAAGTAAGCAAGAAAGAAAGTAAGAAAGAGATAAACAAGAATTGAGAGAAGGAAGGAAGGAAACGAAGAATGAGAGAAAAAAGGAAAGAAAGATAGAAAGAAAGAGAGAAAGAAAGAAACAAACAAAGAAAGAAAGAGAGAGAGAAAGAAAGAAAGAATGAATGAAAGAATTAAAGAATGATGGAAAGAAGGAACGAAAGAATGAAAGAAAGAAGCAAAGAAGTATGGAAAAAAGGAAGAAAGAAGGAATGCAAGAAAGAAAGAAAGAAAGAAAGATATATAGAAATAAAGAAGGAAAGAAAGAAAGATATATAGAAAGGAAGAAAGATAGAAAGAAATATAGAAAGAAAGCAAGTAAGAAAGAAATATAAGAAAGAAAGAAATCAGGAAAGAATTAAAGAAAGAAAGAGAAAAAGAGAGACAGAAAGAAAGAAAGAAGTATTGATAGAGACAACGAAGAATAGAGAGAAGGAAGGAAATAAAGAATGGGAGAAAGAAGGAAAGAAAGATAGAAATAAAGACAGAAAGAAAGAAAGAGAGATAAATAGGAGCAAGGAAAGAAGGAAGGATAGAAAGAAAGAAAGAAAGAAGGAAGGAAAGAAAGAGACAAAGAAGAATTTAGAGAGGGAAGGAAAGGAATAATAAGAGAAAGAAGGAATGAAGGAAGGATAGAAAGACACACAGAAAGAAAGAAAGAAAGAAAGAAAGAAAGAAAGAAAGAAGGAAAGAAAGACAGAAGGAATGAAACGATGAAAGAAAGAAGGAAACAAAGAAAGACAGAAACACAGAAAGAAAGAAAGAAACAAAGAAGGAAAGAATTAAATAAAGAAAGAAAGAAACAAATAAAGGAAGAAATAAGGAAAGAAGGAAGGAAGGAAGTAAAGAAAGAAGGAAGGTAAGAAAGAAGGAAACAAGGAAACAAAGAAAGAAGGAAAGAAGGAAAGAAAGAAAGAAGGAAAGAAGGAAGGAAAGAAGTAAAAAAAGAAAGACAAAAACAGAGAAAGAAAGAAATAATGAAACAAATAAAAGAAAGAAGGATAGAAAGAAAGAAAAAATAAAGAAAGAAAGAATTAAAGAAAGAGAGAAAGAAACAAGGAAAGAGAGAACGAAAGAAAGAAAGATAGAAAGAAAGAAACAATCAAACAAAGAAAGAAAGACAGAAAGAAAGAAATATAGAGAGAAAGAAAGAAAGAAATATATAAAGAAAGAAACAATTAAAGAAAGAAAGAAAGAAGGAAAGAAAGAAAGAAAGAAGGAAAGAAGGAAAGATGGAACGAAAGAAGTGAAGAAAGAAAGAGACAAAGAGAGAAAGAAAGAAAGATAAAAAGAAAGAAAGAAAGATAGAAAGCAAGAAAGAATGAACGAAAGAAAAAAGAAAGAAAGTAAGTGAGAAAGAAATATTAGAAAGAAAGCAGGAAAGAATTAAAAAGAAAGAGAAAAAGAGAAAATGGAGACAATAAGAAAGATAGAAAAAGAGAATGAAAGAAAAAAATTAAGAAAGAAAGAAAGGAAGAAGGAACGAAACAAAGAAAGAGACAAAGAAGAATGGAGAGAAGGAAGGAAAGGAATAATGAGAGAAAGAAGGAAAGAAAGAAAGGTAGAAAGAAGGACAGAGAGAAAGAAAGAAAGAAACAAACAAAAAAAGAAAGAAAGAAGGACAGAAAGTAACAAAAAAAGAAACAAAGAAAGTAATAAATAAATAAAGAAGGAAAGAAAGAAAGAAGGAATGAAACATTGCAACAAAGAAAGAAACAAAGAAAGAAAGTAAGAAAGACAGAACGAAACAAAGAAAGAAGGAAAGAAAGAAAGAAAGAAAGAAAAAAGAAAGAAAGCCAGAAGGAAGGAAGGAAGTAAAGAAAGAAAGAAGGAAGGTAAGAAAGAAGGAAACATGGTAACAAAGAAATAAGGAAACATAGAAATAAATAAAGAGAGACAGAAAAAAGGAAAGAAGTAAAGAAGGAAATAGAAAAAGCGAGAAAGAAAGAAAGGATAAAAGAAGTGAAAGAAAGATAGAAAGAAAGAAGTAAACAAAGAAAGAAAGAAAAAACAAACAAAGAAAGAAACACAAAAAGAAAGAAAGAAAGAAAGAAAGAAAGAAAGAAAGATAGAAAGAAAGAAACAATCAAACAAAGAAAGAAACACAGAAAGAAAGAAATAAAGAGAGAAAGAAAGAAAGAAAGAAAGAAACAATTAAAGAAAGAAAGAAATAAATAAAGAAGGAGAGAAACAAGGAAACAAGTTAAGAAGGAAAGAAGGAAAGAAAGAAAGAAAGAAAGAAAGAAGGAAAGAAGGAAGGAAAGAAGGAAAGAGAGAAAGAGAAAAAGAGAGAAAGAAAGATAAAAAGAAAGAAAGATAGAAAGAAAGAAAGCAAAATAAAGAAAGAAAGAAAGAAAAAAGAAAGAAATGAAGAACGAAAGAAAGAGAGAAACAAAGAAAGAAAGAAAAAAGAAAGAAAGCAGGAAAGAAGGAAGGAAAGAAAGAAAGAGAAAAACATAAAAAGAGAGACAGAAAGAAAGAAAGAAAGAAAGAAAGAAAGAAAGAAAGAAGGAAATAAAGAAAGAGACAAAGATGAATGGACAGAAGGAAGGAAATAAAGAATGAGAGAAAGAAGGAAAGAAAGATAGAAAGAAAGATAGAAAGAAAGACAGAAAGAAAGGAAGAGAGATAAATAGAAGGAAGGAAAGAAGGAAGGATGGAAAGAAGGAAGAATGGAAAGAAGGAAGGAAAGAAAGAAAGAAGGAAAGAAAGAGACAAAGAAAAATTTAGAGAGGGAAGGAAAGGAATAATAAGAGAAAGAAGGAAAGAAAGAAGGATAGAAAGAAACACAGAAAGAAAGAAAGAAAGAAAGAAAGAAAGAAAGAAAGAAAGAAGGAAAGAAAGACAGAAGGAATGAAACGATGAAAGAAAGAAAGAAACAAAGAAAGAAAGAAAGACAGAAACACAGAAAGAAAGAAAGAAAGAAAGAAAGAAAGAAAGAAAGAAAGAAAGAAAGAAAGAAGGAAATAAATAAAGAAAGAAAGAAAGCAACAAATAAAGGAAGAAAGAAAGAAAGAAGGAAGGAAGGAAGTAAAGAAGAAGGAAGGTAAGAAAGAAGGAAACAAGGAAACAAAAAAGAAGGAAAGAAGGAAAGAAGGAAGGAAAGAAGTAAAGAAAAAAACAAAAAGAGAGAAAGAAAGAAATAATGAAAGAAATAAAAGAAAGAAGGATAGAAAGAAAGAAAAAAGGAAGAAATAAAGAATTAACGAAAGAGAGAAAGAAACAAGGAAAGAGAACGAAAGAAAGAAAGATAGAAAGATAGAAGCAATCAACCAAAGAAAGAAGGACAGAAAGAAAGAAATAAAGAGAGAAAGAAAGAAAGAAAGAAAGAAAGAAAGAAAGAAAGAAAGAAAGATAGAAACAATTAAAGAAAGAAAGAAGGAAGGAAAGAAGGAAAGATGGAAGGAAAGAAGTAAAGAAAGAAAGAGACAAAGAGAGAAAGAAAGAAAGAAAGATAAAAAGAAAGAAAGAAGGATAGAAAGCATGAAAGAATGAACGAAAGAAAAAAGAAAGAAAGTAAGTAAGAAAGAAATATAAGAAAGAAAGAAAGCAGGAAAGAATTAAAAAGAAAGAGAAAAAGAGAAAAAGGGAGACAGAAAGTAAGAAAAAAAAGAGAATGAAAGAAAGAAATTAAGAAAGTAAGAAAGAAAGAAACAAACAAACAAAGAAGCAAGGAAACAAAGAAAGAGACAAAGAAGAATGGAGAGAAGGAAGGAAAGGAAGAATGAGAGAAAGAAGGAAATTAAGAAAATTAGAAAGAAGGACAGAGAGAAAGAAAGAAAGAAACAAAGAAAGAAAAAAAAAGGACAAAAAGAAACAAAAAAAGAAACAAAGAAAGAAAGAAATAAATAAAGAAGGAAAGAAAGAAAGAAGGAATGAAACATTGAAACAAAGAAAGAAACAAAGAAAGAAAGTAAGAAAGACAGAACGAAAGAAAGAAAGAAGGAAAGAAATAAAGAAAGAAAGAAAGCCAGAAGGATGGAAGGAAGTAAAGAAAGAAAGAAGGAAGGTAAGAAAGAAGGAAACATGGTAACAAAGAAATAAGGAAACATAGAAATAAATAGAGACAGAAAAAAGGAAAGAAGTAAAGAAGGAAATGGAAAAAGCGAGAAAGAAAGAAAGGATGAAAGAAATGAAAGAAAGATAGAAAGAAAGAAGTAAACAAAGAAAGAAAGAATGAAACAAACAAACAAACAAAGAAAGAAACAAAGAAAGAAAGAAAGATAGAAAGAAAGAAACAATCAAACAAAAAAAGAAACACAGAAAGAAATAAATAAAGAGAGGAAGAAAGAAAGAAAGAAAGAAAGAAACAATTAAAGAAAGAAAGAAATAAATAAAGAAGGAGAGAAACAAGGAAACAAGTTAAGAAGGATAGAAGCAAAGAAAGAAAGAAAGAAAGAAAGAAGGAAAGAAGGAAGGAAAGAAGGAAAGAAAGAAAGAGAAAAAGATAGAAAGAAACATAAAAAGAAAGAAAGATAGAAAGAAAGAAAGCAAAAAAAAGAAAGAAAGAAAGAAAAAAGAAAGAAATGAAGAACGAAAGAAAGAGAGAAACAAAGAAAGAAAAAAGAAAGAAAGCAGGAAAGAAGGAAAGAAAGAAAGAGAAAAACATAAAAAGAGAGACAGAAAGAAAGAAATATATAAAGATAGAAACAATTAAAGAAATAAATAAATAAATAAAGAAGGAGAGAAACAAGGAGACAAGTTAAGAAGGAAAGAAGGAAAGAAAGAAATAAAGAAGGAAAAAGGAAAGAGAAAAGTAAGTAAGAAAGAAATATAAGAAAGAAAGAAAGAAAGAAAGAAAGAAAGAAAGAAAGCAGAAAAGAATTAAGAAAGAAAGAGAAAAAGAGAAAAAGAGAGACAGAAAGAAAGAAAGAGAGAATAAAAGAAAGAAAGAAGGAAAGAAAGAGACAAAGAAAAATGGAGAGAAGGAAGGAAAGGAAGAATGAGAGAAAGAAGAAAAGAAAGAAAGATAGAAAGAAGGACAAAAAGAAACAAAGAAAGAAACAAACAAACAAAGAAAGAAAGAATGAAAGAAAGAAGGAAAGAAAGAAACAAAGAAAGAAACAAAGAAAGAAAGAAAAAGAAATAAGGAAAGAAAGGCAGAAGGAATGAAACAATGAAAGAAAGAAAGAAACAAAGAAGGAAAGAAAGACAGTAAGAAAGAACTAAAGAAAGACAGAAAAAAAGAAAGAAAGAAAGAAGGAAAGAAAGCAAGAAGGAAGGAAGTAAGGAAAGAAAGAGGGAGGGTAAGAAAGAAGGAAACAGGGAAACAAAGAAAGAAGGAAAGAAGGAAAGAAACAAAGAAATAAAGAAAGAAATAAAGAAAAAAAGAAAGAAAGTAGGAAAGAAGTAAAGAAAGAAAGAGAAAAAGAGAGAAAGAAATAAAGAATGAAAGAAATAAAAGATAGAAAGAAAGAAGGAAACAAAGATAGAAACTAAGAAACAATCAAACAAACAAAGAAAGAAAGAAAGATAGAAAGAAAGAAACAATTAAAGAAAGAAAGAATGAAAGAAAGAAGTAAAGAAGGATGGAAAGAAGGAAAGAAAGAATGAAAGAAAGAATGAAAGAAAGAAGCAAAGAAGTATGGAAAAAAGGAAGAAAGAAGGAATGCAAGAAAGAAAGAAAGAACGAAAGAAAGAAAGGAAGAAAGATAGAAAGAAAGAAAGAAAGAAACAAACAAACAAACAAACAAAAATGAAAGAAAGAGCGAAAAAAATAAAGAAAGCAAGTAAGAAAGAAATATAAGAAAGAAAAAAATCAGGAAAGAATTAAAGAAAGAAACAGAAAAAGAGAAAAAGGGAGGCAGAAAGAAAGAGCGAAAGAAAGTATGAAAGAAGTATGGAAAGAAGGAAGAAAGAAGGAATGCTAGAAAGAAAGAAAGAAAGAAAGAAAGAAAGAAAGCAAGAAAGAAAGTAAGAAAGAAAGTGACAAACAGGAATTGAGAGAAGGAAGGAAGGAAAGGAAGAATGAAACAAAGAAGCAAAGAACTATGGAAAAAAGGAAGAAAGGAGGAATGCAAGAAAGAAAGAAAGAAAGATAGAAAGAAAGATAAATAGAAAGAAAGATAGAAAGAAAGAAAGAAAAAACAAACAAGAATGAAAGAAATAGCGAAAAAAAATAAAGAAAGCAAGTAAGAAAGAAATATAAGAAAGAAAGAAATCAGGAAAGAATTAAAGAGAGAAAGAGAAAAAGAGAAAAAGAGAGACAGAAAGAAAGAAGGAAAGAAAGAAAGAGACATAGAAGAATAGAGAGAAGGAAAGAAATAAAGAATGAGAGAAAGAAGGAAAGAAGGATAGAAAGAAAGACAGAAAGAAAGAAAGAAAGACAGATAAATAGAAGGAAGGAAAGAAGGAAGGATGCAAAGAAGGAAGGAAAGAAAGAAAGAAAGAAAGAAAGAAAGAAAGAAGGAAAGAAAGGAACAAAGAAAGAAAAAGAAAGAAGAAAAGAAAGAAAGAAGGAATGAAACAATGAAAGAAAGAAAGAAACCAAGAAAGAAAGAAAGAACGAAAGTAAGAAAGACATAATGAAAGACAGACAGAAAGAAAGTAAGAAAGACATAATGAAAGACAGAAAGAAAGAAAGAAAGAAAGAAAGAAGGAAGGAAAGAAAGAAAGAAACAAACAAACAAAGAAAGAAGGAAACAAAGATACAAAGAAAGAAACAATCAAACAAAGAAACAAACACAGAAAGAAAATAGAAAGAAAGAAAGAAAGAAAGAAATAAATAATGAAGGATAGAAGGAAAGAAAGAAGGAACGAAAGAAGTAAAGAAAGAAAGAAAGAATGAAAGAAATAAAAGATAGAAAGAAAGAAGGAAACAAAGATAGAAAGAAAGAAACAATCAAACAAAGAAAGAAACACAGAAAGAAAGAAAGAAAGAAAGAAGGAAAGAAAGAAAGAAACAAAGAAAGAAAGACAGAGAGAAAGAAAATCCTAAAGAAAGAAAGAAATAATGAAGGATAGAAGGAAAGAAACAAGGAAACAAGTTAAGAAGGAAAGAAGGAAAGAAAGAAAGAAGGAAGGAAAGAAACAAAGAAAGAAACAAAGAAAAAGAAAGAAGGAGAGAAAGAAAGAAGGAATGAAACGATGAAAGAAGGTAAGAAACAAAGAAAGAAAGAAAGAACGAAAGTAAGAAAGACAGAATGAAAGACAGAAATATATAAATAAATAAAGAAAGAACGAAAGAAAGAAAGAAAGAAGGAGAGAAAGCAAGAAGGAAGGAAGTAAGGAAAGAAAGAAGGAGGGTAAGAAAGAAGGAAACAGGGAAACAAAGAAAGTAGGAAAAAAGGAAAGAAACAAAGAAATAAAGAAAGAAATAAAGAAAGAAAGAAAGAAAGTAGGAAAGAAGTAAAGAAAGAGAAAAAGAGAGAAACAGAGAAAGAAAGAATGAAAGAAATAAAAGATAGAAAGAAAGAAGGAAACAAAGACAGAAAGAAAGAAACAACCAAACAAAGAAAGAAACACAGAAAGAAAGATAGAAAGAAATAAAGAAAGAAAGAAAGAAAGAAAGAAAGAAAGAAAGACATCAAGAAAGAAACAATTAAAGAAAGAAAGAAATAATGAAGGATAGAAGGAAAGAAACAACGAAACAGGTTAAGAAGGAAAGAAGGAAAGAAAGAAAGAAAGAAGGAAGGAAAGAAGTAAAGAAAGAAACAGAAAAAGAGAGAAAGAAAGAAATAATGAAAGAAATAAAAGAAAGAACGATCGAAAGAAAGAAAAAATAAAGAAAGATTTAACGAAAGAGAGAAAGAAAGTAGGAAAGAGAGAAACAAAGAAAGATAGAAAGAAAGAAACAATCAAACAAAGAAAGAAACACAGAGAGGAAGAAAGAAAGAAATATATAAAGAAAGAAAGAAAGAAAGAAAGAAAGAAGGAAAGAAATAAATAAAGAAAGAAAGAATGAAAGGAAGAAAGCAAGAAAGAAAGAAGGAAGGAAAGAAAGAGGGAACGTAAGAAAGAAGGAAAGAAAGAATGAAAGAAAGAAGCAAAGAAGTATGGAAAAAAGGAAGAAAGAAGGTATGCAAGAAAGAAAGAAAGAAAGATAGAAAGAAATAAAGATAGAAAGAAAGATAGAAAGAAAGAAACAAACAAACAAAAATGAAAGAAAGAGCGAAAAAAAATTAAGAAAGCAAGTAAGACAGAAATATAAGAAAGAAAGAAATCAGGAAACAATTAAAGAAAGAAACAGAAAAAGAGAAAAAGAGAGACAGAAAGAAAGAAAGAAAGAATGAAAGAAGTATGGAAAGAAGGAAGAAAGAAGGAATGCTAGAAAGAAAGAAAGAAAGAAAGAAATCAAAAAATATATAAAGAAAGAAACAACCAGAAAAGAAAGAAAAAAGGAAAGAAGCAAAGAAAGAAAGAAAGAAAGAAAGAAGGAAAGAAGGAAAGATGGAAGGAAAGAAGTAAAGAAAGAAAGAGACAAAGAAAGAAAGAAAGATAAAATGAAAGAAAAAAAGATAGAAAGCAAGAAGGAAAGAAAGAAAGAACAAGACAAACAAGAATTGAGAGAAGGAAGGAAGGAAAGGAAGAATGAGAGAAAGAAGGAAATAAAGATAGAAAGAAAGAGAGAATGAAAGAAAGAAACAAAGAAAGAAAGACAGAAAGAAAGAATGAAAGAATTAAAGAAGGATGGAAAGAAGGAACGAAAAAATGAAACAAAGAAAAAAAATAGTATGGAAAAAAAGAAGAAAGAAGCAATGCAAGAAAGAAAGAAAGAAAGATAGATAGAAAGAAAGAAAGAAAGATAGAAAGAATGATAGAAAGAAAGAAAGAAAGAAAAAACAAACAAAAATGAAAGAAATAGCGAAAAAAGAAAGAAAGCAAGTAAGAAAGAAATATAAGAAAAAAAGAAATCAGGAAAGAATTAAACAAAGAAAGAGAAAAAGAGAAAAAGAGAGAGAGAAAGAAAGAAGGAAAGAAAGAAAGAGACAAAGAAGAATAGAGAGAAGGAAGTAAAGGAACAATGAGAGAAAGAAGGAAAGAAAGATAGAAAGAAAGAAAGAGAGAGAGATAGATAGAAGGAAGGAAAGAAGGAAGGATGGAAAGAAGGAAGGAAAGAAAGAAAGAAAGAAAGAAAGAAGGAGCGAAAGAAAGGAAGAAAGAAGGAAAGAAAGAATGGAAAAAAGAAAGAAAAAAGAAAGAGAGAAAGAAAGAATAAAACAGAGAAGGAAAGAAAGAAAGATAGAAAGAAAGAAACAATTAAAGAAAGAAATAAATAAAGAAGGAGTGAAACAAGGAAACAAGTTAAGAAGGAAAGAAGGAAAGGAAGAAAGAAAGAAAGAAGGAAGGAAGGAAGGAAGGAAGGAAAGAAGTAAAGAAACAAAAAGGAAAAGAGAGAAAGATAAAAAGAAACAACGAAAGAAAAAAGAAAGAAAGAAAGAACGAAAGAAAGAAAGAAAGAAAGAAAAAAGAAAGAAAGAAAGAAAGAAGGAAAGAAAGAAACAAAGAAACAAGGAAAGAAAGAAAGGAAGAAAGGAAGAAAGAAAAAAGAAAGAAAGAAGGAAAGAATGAAGGAAAGAAAGAAAGAAACAAAGAAACAAGGAAACAAGGAAACGAATAAAGAAAGAAAGAAAGAAAGAAAGAAGGAAGGAAGGGAAGAAGGAAGGAAATAAAGAAAGAAAGTACGAAAGAAGGAGGGAAAGAAGTAAAGAAAGAATGAAAGACATAAAGAAAGAAAGAAACAAGGTAAGAAAGAAATATAAGAAAGAAAGCAGGAAACAATTAAGAAAGAAAGAGAAAAACAGAAAAAGAGAGTCAGAAAGAAAGAACGAAAGAGAGAATAAAAGAAAGAAACAAAGAAGGAAGGAAAGAAGGAATGAAAGAGACAAAAGAAGAATGGACAGAAGCAAGGAAAGAAGAATGTGAGAAAGAAGGTAAGAAAGAAAGATAGAAAGAAGGACAGAAAGAAAGAGAGAAAGAATCAAAGAAAGAAAGAAAGAAAGAAAGAAAGAAAGAAGGAAAGAAAGAAACAAAGAAAGAAAGAAAAAGAAAGAAGGAAAGAAAGAAGGAATGAAACGATGTGAGAAAGAAAGAAACAGAGAAGGAAAGAAGAAAGTAAGAAAGAGAGATATAAAGACAGAAAGAAGGAAGGAAAGAAGGAAGGAAAGCAAGAAGGAAGGAAGGAAGTAAGGAAAGAAAGAAGGAGAGTAAGAAAGAAGGAAACATTGAAACAAAGAAAGAAGCAAGGAAGGAAACAAAGAAAGGAGGAAGAAAGAAAGGAAGAAAGAAAGAAAGAATAAAAGAAGTAAAGAAGGAAAGAGAAAAAGAGAGAAAGAGTGAAAGAAATGAAAGAAAGAAAGGTAGAAAGAAAGAAGGAAGGAAAGAAAGATAGAAAGAATCAAACAATCAAACAAAGAAAGAAACACAGAAAGAAAGAAAGATTGAAAGTAAGAAATAAAGAAGGATAGAAGGCTAGAAACAAGGAAACAAGTTATTAAGGAAAGAAGGAAAGAAAGAAAGAAAGAGAAAAAGAGAGAAAGACAGAAAGATAAAAAGAAAGAAATATACATAGAAAGAAAGAAAGAAAGAAAGATAAAGGAAATAAAGAAAGAAAGGAAGAAAAAAGAAACAAAGAAAAAACGAAAGAAAGAAAGAAAGAAAGCAGGAAAGAGAGAAAGAAAGAAAAAAGGAAAGAAAGAAAGAAGGAAGGAAGGGAAGAAGGAAGGAAAGAAAGTAAGAAAGATAGAAAGAAAGAAATAAAGAAAGAAAGAATGAAAGAAGGAAGGAAAGAAGTAAAGATAGAAAGAAAGACATAAAGGAAGAAAGCAAGAAAGAAAGAAAGAAAGAAAGTAAGAAGGAAAGAAAGAAAGATGGAAAGAAGGAAAGAAAGAAAGGAAAAAAGTAAGAAAGAAATAAAAAGAAAGAATGAAAGAATAGAAGGAAGGAAAGAAAAAATGAGACAAAGAAGAATGGAGCGAAGGAAGGAAAGCAAGAATGAGAGAAAGAAGGAAAGAAAGAAAGACATAAAGAAACACAGAAAGAAACAAAGAAACAAAGAAAGAAGGAAGGAAAGAAAGAAGGAATGAAACGATGAAAGACACAAATAAAGAAGGAAAAAAGTAAAGCAAGATAAAAACAGAGAAGGAAAGAAAGAAAGAAATAAAGAAAGAATTCGAAAAGAAAGAAAGAAAGAAAAAACAAAGAGAGAAAGAAAGACAGATATAAAGAAAGAAAGAAAGAAAGAAAGAAAGAAAGAAAGAAAGAAAGAAAGAAAGAAGGATAGGAAGAAAGAAAGAAATCGGGAAACAATTAAAGAAAGAAACAGAAAAAGAGAAAAAGAGAGAAAGAAAGAATGAAAGAAGTATGGAAAGAAGGAAGAAAGAAGGAATGCTAGAAAGAAAGAAAGAAATCAAAAAATATATAAAGAAAGAAACAACCAGAAAAGAAAGAAAAAATGAAAGAAGCAAAGAAAGAAAGAAAGAAGGAAAGAAGGAAAGATGGAAGGAAAGAAGTAAAGAAAGAAAGAGACAAAGAAAGAAAGAAAGATAAAATGAAAGAAAAAAAGATAGAAAGCAAGAAAGAAAGAAAGAATAAGACAAACAAGAATTGAGAGAAGGAAGGAAGGAAAGGAAGAATGAGAGAAAGAAGGAAATAAAGATAGAAAGAAAGAGAGACAGAAAGAAAGAAAGAAAGAAAGAAAGAAACAAAGAAACAATGAAAGAATTAAAGAAGGATGGAAAGAAGGATCGAAAAAATGAAACAAAGAAGCAAAGAAATATGGAAAAAAGGAAGAAAGAAGCAATGCAAGAAAGAAAGAAAGAAAGATAGAAAGAAAGAATGATAGAAAGAAAGATAGAAAGAAAGAAAGAAAAAAAAAACAAAAATGAAAGAAATAACGAAAAAAGAAAGAAAGCAAGTAAGAAAGAAATATAAGAAAGAAAGAAATCAGGAAAGAATTAAAGAAAGAAAGAGAAAAAGAGAAAAAGAGAGACAGAAAAAAGAAGGAAAGAAAGAAAGAGACAAATAAGAAGAGAGAGAAGGAAGTAAACAAAGAAGGAGAGAAAGAAGGAAAGAAAGAAAGAGAGAGATAGATAGAAGGAAGGAAAGAAGGAAGGATGGAAAGAAGGAGGGAAAGAAAGAAAGAAAGAAAGAAGGAACGAAAGGAAGGAAGAAAGATGGAAAGAAAGAATGGAAAAAAGAAAGAGAAAAGAAAGAGAGAAAGAAAGAATGAAACAGAGAAGGAAAGAAAGAAATAAAGATAGATAGAAAGAAAGAAACAATTAAAGAAATAAATAAATAAATAAAGAAGGTGTGAAACAAGGAAACAAGTTAAGAAGGAAAGAAGGAAAGGAAGAAAGAAAGAAAGAAGGAAAGAAGGACGGAAAGAAGTAAAGAAAGAAAAAGAAAAAGGGGGAAAGATAAAAAGAAACAACGAAAGAAAAAAGAAAGAAAGAAAGAAAGAAAGAACGAAAGAAAGAAAGAAAGAAAGAAAGAAAGAAAGAAAAAGGAAAGAAAGAAGGAAAGAAAGAAAGAAACAAAGAAACAAGGAAAGAAAGAAAGGAAGAAAGAAAGAAAGAAAGAAAAAAGAAAGAAAGAAGGAAAGAAAGAAGGAAAGAAAGAAAGAAACAAAGAAACAAGGAAAGAAAGAAACGAATCAAGAAAGAAACAAAGAAAGAAGGAAGGAAGGGTAGAAGAAAGGAAATAAAGAAAGAAAGTACGAAAGAAGGAAGGAAAGAAGTAAAGAAAGAATGAAAGACATAAAGAAAGAAAGAAAGAAACAAGGTAAGAAAGAAATATAAGAAAGAAAGAAAGCAGGAAACAAGAAAGAAAGAGAAAAACAGAAAAAGAGAGTCAGAAAGAAAGAAAGAAAGAAAGAAAGAGAGAATAAAAGAAAGAAACGAAGAAGGAAGGAAAGAAGGAATGAAAGAGACAAAAGAAGAATGGAGAGAAGGAAGGAAAGAAGAATGTGAGAAAGAAGGTAAGAAAGAAAGATAGAAAGAAGGACAGAAAGAAAGAGAGAAAGAATCAAAGAAAGAAAGAAAGAAAGAAAGAAGGAAAGAAAGAAACAAAGAAAGAAAGAAAAAGAAAGAAGGAAAGAAAGAAGGAATGAAACGATGTAAGAAAGAAACAGAGAAAGAAAGAAGAAAGTAAGAAAGAGAGAAATAAAGACAGAAAGAAAGAAAGAAGGAAAGAAGGAAAGAAAGCAAGAAGGAAGGAAGGAAGTAAGGAAAGAAAGAAGGAGAGTAAGAAAGAAGGGAACATTGAGACAAAGAAAGAAGGAAAGAAGGAAACAAAGAAAGGAGGAAGAAAGAAAGGAAGAAAGAATGAAAGAAAGAATAAAAGAAGTAAAGAAGGAAAGAGAAAAAGAAAGAAAGAATGAAAGAAATAAAAGAAAGAAAGGTAGAAAGAAAGAAGGAAGGAAAGAAAGATAGAAAGAATCAAACAATCAAACAAAGAAACACAGAAAGAAAGAAAGAAAGAAAGAAAGAAAGAAAGATTGAAAGAAAGAAATAAAGAAGGATAGAAGGCTAGAAACAAGGAAACAAGTTATTAAGGAAAGAAGGAAAGAAAGAAAGAAAGAGAAAAAGAGAGAAAGAAAGAAAGATAAAAAGAAAGAAATATACATCGAAAGAAAGAAAGAAAGAAAGATAAAGGAAATAAAGGAAGAAAGGAAGAAAAAAGAAAGAAAGAAAAAACGAAAGAAAGAAAGAAAGCAGGAAAGAAAGAAAGAAAGAAAAAAGGAAAGAAAGAAAGAAGGAAGGGAAGAAGGAAGGAAGGAAAGAAAGTAAGAAAGATAGAAAGAAAGAAATAAAGAAAGAAAGAATGAAAGAAGGAAGGAAAGAAGTAAAGATAGAAAGAAAGACACAAAGGAAGAAAGCAAGAAAGAAAGAAAGAAAGTAAGAAGGAAAGAAAGAAAGAAGGAAAGAAGGAAAGAAAGAAAGGAGAAACGTAAGAAAGAAAGAAAAAAGAAAGAATGAAAGTATAGAAGGAAGGAAAGAAAAAATGAGACAAAGAAGAATGGAGAGAAGGAAGGAAAGCAAGAATGAGAGAAAGAAGGAAAGAAAGAAAGACATAAAGAAACACAGAAAGAAACAAAGAAAGAAAGAAAGAAGGAAGGAAAGAAAGAAGGAATGAAACGATGAAAGACAGAAATAAAGAAGGGAAAAAGTAAAGCAAGATAAAAAGAGAGAAAGAAAGAAAGAAATAAAGAAAGAATTCGAGAAAGAAAGAAAGAAAACAGAAAGAGAGAAAGAAAGACAGATATAAAGAAAGAAAGAAAGAAAGAAAGATAGGAAGAAAGAAATAAAGAAGGAAGGAAAGAAAGAAGGAAAGTAAGAAAGAAGGAAACAAGGAAACAAAGAAAGAAGGAAAGAAAGAAATAAAGAAAGAAAGAAATAAGGAAAGAAGTCAAGAAAGAAAGAGAAAGAAAGAAAATAGAAAGAACTAAAGAAAGAAAGAAAGAAAGAAAGAAGGAAAGAGAGAAAGAAAGAAAGAAAGATAGAAGGAAAGAAACAATCAAACAAAGAAAGAAAGACAGAAAGAAAGAAACAAAGAAATATAGAAAGAAAGAAACAATTAAAGAAACAAAGAAAGAAGGAAAGAAGGAAAGAAAGAAAGAAATAAAGAAGGAAAGAAAGAAAGAAAAAAGAAAGAAACAAACAAAGTACGTAAGAAAGAAATATAAGAAAGAAAGAAAGAAAGAAAGAAAGAAAGAAAGAAAGAAAGAAAGAACGCAGGAAAGAATTAAGAAGGAAAGAGAAAAAGAGAGACAGCAAGAAAGAAAGAAAGAAAGAGAGAATAAAAGAAAGAAATAAAGAACGAAAGAAGGAAAGAAAGAATGATAGAAAGAAGGACAGAAAGAAAGAAAGAATCAAAGTAAGAAAGAAAGAAAGAAAGAAGGAAAGAAAGAAACAAAGAAAGAAACAAAGAAAGAAAGAAAAAGAAAGAAGGAAAGAAAGAAGGAATGAAACGATGAAAGAAAGAAAGAAACAAAGAAAGAAAGAAAGAAAGACAGTAAGAAAGACAGAATGAAAGACAGAAAGAGAGAAAGAAAAAAAAGGAAAGAAAGCAGGAAGGAAGGAGGTAAGGAAAGAAAGAAGGAAAGTAAGAAAGAAGGAAACATTGAAACAAAGAAAGAAGGAATGAAGAATAGAAAGAAATAAAGGAAGAAAGATATAAAGAAAGAAAGAATCAAACAAAGAAAGAAACACAGAAACAAAGATAGAAAGAAGGATAGAAGGCTAGAAACAAGGAAACAAGTTAAGAAGGAAAGAAGGAAAGAAAGAAAGAAAGAGAAAAAGAGAGAAAGAAAGATAAAAAGAAAGAAAGAAAAATAGAAGGAAAGAAAGAAAGGAAGAAAAAAGAAAGAAAGAAAGAAAGGAAGAAAAAAGAAAGATAGAAAGAAAGAAACAATTAAAGAAAGAGAGAAAGAAGTAAATAAAGAAGGAGAGAAACAAGAAAACAAGTTAAGAAGGAAAGAAGGAAAGAAATTAAGAAAGAAAGAAACAAGGAAAGAAGGAAGGAAAGAAGTAAAGAGAGAAAGAGAAAAAGAGAGAAACAAAGAAAGATAAAAAGAAACAACGAAAGAAAAAGAAAGAAAGAACGAAAGAAAGAAAGAAAGAAAAAAGAAAGAAAGAAAGAAGGAAAGAAAGAAAGAAAGAAAGAAGGAAAGAAAGAAAGAAACAAGGAAAGAAAGAAAGAAAGAAGGAACTAAGGGACAAAGGAAGGAAAGAAAGAAAGAGAGAACGAAAGAAGGAAGGAAAGAAGCAAAGAAAGAAAGAAAGACATAAAGAAAGAAACCAAGAAACAAAGAAAGAAAGGAACAAAGTAAGTAAGAAAGAAATATAAGAAAGAAAGAAAGAAAGAAAGAAAGCAGGAAAGAATTAAGAAAGTAAGAGAAAAAGAGAAAAAGAGAGACAGAAAGAAAGAAAGAAAGAAAGAGAGAATGAGACAAAGAAGGAAAGAAAGAAAGATAGAAAGAAGGACAGAAAGAAAGAAGGAAAGAATCAAAGAAGGAAAAAAAGAAGGAAAGTAAGAAACAAAGAAAGAAACAAAGAAAGAAAGAAAAAGAAAGAAGGAAAGAAAGAAAGAAGGAAAGAAACGATGAAAGAAAGAAACAAAGAAAGAAAGAAAGAAAGTAAGAAAGAGAGCATGAAAGAAGGAAGAAAAGAAAGCAAGAAGGAAGGAAGGGAGTAAGGAAAGAAAGAAGGAGAGTAAGAAAGAAGGAAGCATTGAAACAAAGAAGGAAGGAAAGAAGGAAAGAAAGAAATAAAGGAAGAAAGAAAGAAAGAAAGAATAAAAGAAGTAAAGAAGGAAAGAGAAAAAGAGAGCAAGAATGAAAGACATAAAAGAAAGAAAGGTAGAAAGAAAGAAGGAAAGAAAGAAAGAAAGATGGAAAGAAACAAACAATCAAACAAAGAAAGAAACACAGAAAGAAAGAATGATAGAAAGAAACAAGGAAATAAAGAAGGAAAGAAAGAAAGAAAGAAGGAAAGAAAGAAAGAAGGAAAGAAAGAAAGAAGGAAGGAAGGGAAGAAGGAAGGAAAGAAAGAAAGAAAGAAGGAAGGAACGAAGTAAAGATAGAAAGAAAGACATAAAGAAAGAAAGCAAGAAAGAAAGAAAGAAAGTAAGAAGGAAAGAAAGAAAGAAAAAAGTAAGAAAGAAAGAAAAAATAAAAAAGAAAAAATAGAAGGAAAGAAAGAAAGAATGAGACAAAGAAGAATGGAGAGAAGGAAGGAAAGCAAGAATGAGAGAAAGAACGAAAGAAAGAAAGAAAGACACAAAGAAACACAGAAAGAAACAAAGAAGGAAAGAAGGAAGGAAAGAAAGAAGGAAATTAAACCATGAAAGAAAGAAAGAGAAATACAGAGAAAGATAGAAAGAAATAAAAGAAAGAAATATAGAAAGAAAGAAGGAAAGAAGTAAAGAAAGAGAAAAAGAGAGATACAAAGAAATCGAGAAAGAAAAATAGAAATAAAGAAAGAAATCGAGAAAGAAAGAAAGAAAGTAAGAAAGACAGAAAGAAAGAAAGACAGAAAGAAAGTAAGAAATGAAGAGAGAAAGAAGGAAGAAAGGTAGGAAAGAAAGAAGGAAGGAAAGAAAGAAGGAAACAAGGAAACCTAGAAAATAGGAAAGAAGGAAAGAAAAAAAATGAAAGAAAAAAAGAAAGAAAGATACAAGGAAAGAAGGAAGGAAAGAAGTAAAGAAAGAAATATAGTAAGAAATAAAGAAAGAAAGATAGAAATAAATAAAGAAAGATAGAAAGAAAGAAAGAAAGAAAGAAAGAAAGAAAGAAAGAAAGAAAAAGGAAAGAAAGAAAGAAACATAGGAAGAAAGAAACAATCAAACAATGAAAGGAAAACAGAAAGAAACAAAGAGAGATAGAAAGAAAGAAAGAAAGAAAGAATGAATTAAAGAAAGAAAGAAACAAAAAAAGAAAGAAAGAATGAAAGAAAGAAATAAAAGAAAGAAAGAAAAAGGAAGGACAGAAAGAAAGAAGGAAAGAAAGAAAGAAAAAAGAAAGAAAGAACGAAAGAATGAAGCTAAGAAAGAAATAAAGAAAGAAAGAAAGAAAGAATGAAAGAAGGAAGGAAGGAAAGAAGGAAGGAAAGAAAGAAAGAAGGAAGGAAAGAAGTAAATAAAGAAATAAATAAAGAAGGAAACACAGAAAGAAAGAGAGAAAGAAAGAAAGAAAGAAAGAAAGAAAGAAACATAGATAGAAAGAAAGATAAATAGATAGAAAGAAAGAAACAATTAAAGAAAGAAATAAATAAAAAAAGAAGGAGAGAAACAAGGAGACAAGTTAAGAAGGAAAGAAGGAAAGAAAGAAATAAAGAAGGAAAAAGAAGGAAAGAAGTAAAGAAAGCAAGAGAAAAAGAGAGCAAGAATGAAAGAAACAAAAGAAAGAAAGGTAGTAAGAAAGAAGGAAAGAAAGAAAGAAAGATAGAAAGAAACAAACAATCAAATAAAGAAAGAAAGAAAGAAAGAATAAAAAGAAACAAAGAAATAAAGAAGGAAAGAAAGAAAGAAAGAAAGAAGGAAAGAAAGAAAGAAGGAAGGAAGGGAAGAATGAAGGAAAGAAAGAAAGAAGGAAGGAACGAAGTAAAGATAGAAAGAAAGACATAAAGAAAGAAAGCAAGAAAGAAAGAAAGTAAGAAGGAAAGAAAGAAAGAATAAAAGTAAGAAAGAAAAAAAAATAAAGAAAAAATAGAAGGAAAGAAAGAAAGAATGAGACAAAGAAGAAATGAGAGAAGGAAGGAAAGCAAGAATGAGAGAAAGAAGGAAAGAAAGAAAGAAAGACATAAAGAAACACAGAAAGAAACAAAGGAAGAAAGAAGGAATGAAACGATGAAAGAAAGAAATAAAGAAAGAAGGAAAGAAGTAAAGAAAGAGAAAAGGAGAGATACAAAGAATGAAAGAAAGATAGAAATAAAGAAAGAAATCGAGAAAGAAAGAAAGAAAGTAAGAAAGACAGAAAGAAAGACAGAAAGGAAGAAATAAAGAAAGAAAGAAGGAAGGTAGGAAAGAAAGAAGGAAGGAAAGAAAGAAGGAAACAAGCAAACGGAGAAAATAGGAAAGAAGGAAAAAATGAAAAAGAAAAAGTGAAAGAAAAAAAGAGAGAAAGATACAAAGAAAGAAGGAAGGAAAGAAGTAAAGAAAGAAATATAGTAAGAAATAAATAAAGAAAGAAAGAAAGAAAGAAAGAAAGAAAGAAAGAAAGAAAGAAAAAGGAAAGAAAGAAAGACACATAGGAAGAAAGAAACAATCAAACAAAGAAAGGAAAACAGAAAGAAACAAAGAGAGATAGAAAGAAAGAAAGAAAGAAGGAAAGAAAGAATTAAAGAAAGAAAGAAACAAAAAAAGAAAGAAAGAATGAAAGAAAGAAAGAAAGAAAGAAAGAAAGTAAAAGGAAGGAAAGAAAGAAAGAAAGAAAGAAAGAAAGAAAGAAAAAAGAAAGAAAGAACGAAAGAATGAAGCTAAGAAAGAAATAAGGAATAAAAGAAAGAAAGAATGAAAGAAAGAAGGAAGGAAAGAAGGAAGGAAAGAAAGAAAGAAGGAAGGAAAGAAGTAAATAAAGAAATAAATAAAGAAGGAACACAGAAAGAAAGAGAGAAAGAAAGAAAGAAAGGAAGAAGGAAAGAAAGAAAGAAAGAAAAAAGAAAGAGAGAAAGAAAGAAAGAAACACAGAAAGAAAGAAGGAAAGATAGAAAGAAAGAAAGAAAGAAAGAAAAATAGATAGAAAGATAGAAAAATAGATAGAAAGAAAGAAACAATTAAAGAAATAAATAAATAAATAAAGAAGGAGAGAAACAAGGAGACAAGTTAAGAAGGAAAGAAAGAAATAAAGAAGTAAAAAGGAACGAAAGAAGTAAAGAAAGAAAGAGAAAAAGAGAGATAGAAAGAAAGATAAAGAGAAACAACGAAAGAAAGAAGAAACAAAGAACGAAAGAAAGAAAGAAAAAAGAAAGAACGAAAGAAGGAAAGAAAGAAAGAAACAAGGAAAGAAAGAAGGAAGGAAGGGAAGAAGGAAGGAAAGAAGGAAAGAAAGGAGGTAAGTAAGTAAGAATGAAATATAAGATAGAAAGAAAGCAGGAAAGAAGGAAAGAAGGAGATAAAGAAGAATGGAAAGAAGAAAAGAAGGAAGGTAGGAAAGAAGAAGGGAAAAAACAAAGAAAGAAGGAAGGAAAGAAAGAAATAAACAAACAAAGAAAGAAAGAGAGACAAAGAATGAAGGAAAGTAAGAAAGAAAGTTAGAGAGACAAAGAAAGAAAGAAAGAATGAAAGAAAGAAAGAAAAAAAGAAAGAAAGACAGAAAAAAGAAAGAAAGTAAGACGGACATAAAGAAACAAAGAAAGAAGGAAAGAAAGAAAAAAGAAAGACAGAAAGAAAGAAAGAAAGAAAGAAAGAAAGAAGGAAGGAAGGAAAGAACGATGGAAGGAAAGAAAGAAGGAAATAAGGAAACAAAGAAAGAAGGAAAGGAGGAAGGAAAGAAAGAAAGAAAGAGAGAAAGAAAGCAAGACAGAAGAAAAGAAAGACAGAAAGAAAGAAAGAAGGAAAGAAGAAAAAGAAAGAAAGACAGAAGGAAGGAAAGAAGGAAGGAATTAGAGAAAGAAGAAAGGAAAGAAACAAGGGAACAAGGAAACATGGAAAGAAGGAAAGAAGGAAGTAAAGAAAGAAAGAAAGGAAGAAAGAAGAAAAGAAGGAAAGAAAGAACGACTGAAAGAGAGAAAGACAGAAAGAAAGAATAAATGAAGGAAAGAAGGATGGAAAGAAAGAAAGAAAGTAAGAAAGAAAAAAAGATCGACAAAGAAAGAAAGAAAGAAAGAAAGAAAGAAAGGAAGGAAGGACGAAAGAAAGAATGAAAGAAAAAAAGAAAGAAGTAAAGAAGGCTGGAAAGAAGTAAAGAGAGAATGAAATAAGGAACTTGAGAAGCATGGAAAGAAGGAAGAAAGAAGAAATTCTAGAAAGAAAGAAGTAAATTAAGAAAGAAACGTAGAAACAAAGAAAAGAAAAACGAAAGAAAGAAAGAAAGAAAGTAAAGAAAGAAGGAAGGAAAGAATGAAAGATAGAAAGAAAGAAAGAAAGAAAGAAAGATAGAAATAAAGAAAGAAAGATAGAAATATAGAAGGAAAGAAAGAAACAAACAAAGAAAGAATGAATGAAAAAATTGGGAATGAGAGGATCAAAGAAAGAAGGAAGGAGGGAAAGAAGTAAAGAAAGAGCGAAAGAAAGAATGAAAGAAAGAAAGAAAGAAAGAAAGAAAGTAAGAAAGAATGAAAGAAAGAAAGAGGGAAGCAAGGAAAGAAAGAAAGACAGAAAGAAAACAGAAAGAAAGAAAGACAGAAAGAAGAAAATAGAAGGAAAGAAAGGAAAAAGAGAAAGAAAGAAAGACAGAAGGAAGGAAAGAAGGAAGAAAGGAAGTAAAGAAGGAAAGAAGAAGGGAGGAAGGAAAGAAAGAGGGAAACAAGGAAACAAGGAAAGAAGGAAAGAAGCAAGGAATGAAAGAAAGAAAGAAAGAAAGAAAGAAAGAAAGAAAGGAAGAAAAAGGAAGGAAAGAAAGAACCAAGGAAGAAGATTGTCGCACGCCACTCTCTCCTGCTTTAACTATCTGCTACCAATACTTAACTTGACATTTGCTAAGCCTAGCCCCATGCTTTTTCTACTACCCCACTTGACTTGGCTTAGCGAGAGTGAGGGGACATCTATTTGCGGAATCGTGCTGGGAATGGATCGGTGTGGTATATTGTGGTTACATATAATACCAAATGCCTTTTCCTTGAATATATTTTGAATACATAATTAAATACAAGACTTAACACTGACGGTATTAAGTAACAAGAATATACATAAGAACATTGAAAGTATGGTGAATGATGAAATATATATTACGAAAACGTAGTAAAATAAACAGTTTCATAAAATAGACACAAATGTAAACTATTCTTTGCACTAAGTTATAATTCCTTTCTGACTATTTGAGTTCCTGAGCAACACTGGTAGACTGGGCCTGACTCACCAATATAACTTGGCACACAAAAGTCATCCCTTTTAATCACACTCAGTTGATTATGTTAGTCGGAATTATAACTATTGCCGTTTAGGCTACATTAACCGTGATACAAAGATCACCTACCCTGCTTTAGCATAAAAGCCCTAAAACACTAAACACATACATCTAAATGAAATACAGAACTGTTTGTCTCACCCAAATGTCTGGTGTGTTTTTGGAACAGGTCCTTATCCAATTATGTTGAAATGAACATGCACATGGACTGTGGCACATTCCTGCATATCAGCCATGTTCCTGCTTAATTCCGCGTATGCCCAGTGTATGCCTGAATTAGCATACATCTTGAAGAAATGGTGGTGAATGCCGACGTTGCTTCTCTACGGAGAAAAGTTGCTCACTTGCTTGCCCCCTTTGACAAGCAAGACCATGAAGTATGATCCTGTTGACTTCGATGCGTGCTGACGTCACTGTTGGTGAACTGCTTGGCTCGATGAAGAGGAGCTTGCCGAGTAATGTTAGTAGAATTGACAATTGCTAAGCCTATCGGCTCATTACTGACGAACATGTAGGAAAGTATGTAAAATACTAATGCTGAGCGCCTCGGCTTGATGAAGATTAAACCATAGTGTATAAGGCTCATACATTACGCTTGGTCGAAGCTGACTATACTTTGACTGACGAAGACAACTGATGGCAGCGCCTAACGGAGCTCGACTACTTGACGAAGACTGGAGGCAGCGCTGAAGTAAACATCGAAGACTGCAGGCAACGCGCTTCGCGCTGAAGTGAAGATCAAAGACTGAAGGCAGCGCGCTTCGCGCTGAAGTGAACTAACGACTGGTCGGGCAGCCGGATTTTATACTGTGTGCGGGGCGTAGCGGGGGCGAGAGGGGTTACGCTTACCAACCTGACGGCTATACACCTCTCTAAGGTAAGGACAGTCGATATCTCGAAGTGACGACGTTCCATGACGTCACAGACTCCCGGGGGCAATTTAAAATAAAAGGCTTCAGACTTTTATTTTCCATTAATAATCATACTTAAACTATATCTTTTGGCTTGTAGACCTTTCCAGCACACCCCCAGACATTTAAGTTTACAATAAACACACTAAAATATACCTTACTTCCTAACACATACATACAATATAGCTTGAAGTTATGGTTTGAGTTGGCTTACATGTGCCCTTACTTCCTTGTTTGTGTGCACATTCTTTACTATAACAGATACATTAGACAAGAATTTGTGCACCTTATAAGGTCCTACATACCTTGGAGCAAGTTTCGCTGAGTATTTATCCGCAGCTTTACTCTTTGGATAATTTCTCACGTAAACAATATCTCCTATATTAAATTTATGAGGTTGTCTCCCTTTATCATAGTTACGACGTGTCCTCAGCTGAGAATGTATTAAATTTCGCCTCACTCGGTTCCACACATCTCAAATATGTGTTTTGTCTACCTGCTCTGGAATTATATCGCGGACATTCCACATGTTCGCTAGCGGAGAATTTGGTGGAAAGGAAAACATTAAATTAAATGGACATTGCCCATGAGATTCATGCTTGGCACTATTTAACGCGAATGCTAGCCAATATAATGTTTCGGCGCACTTGGTATGATCCTGAAAATGATATGCTATTAAGGCGTTTTTCAAATTTCTATTCACCCGTTCACTTAATGAGGGTCTAGGATCATACGGAATAGTTGTAATGTGCTTGACTCCCGAACTAAAACAAAATGTTTTAAATAAATTGGACTGAAAATACGACGCATTGTCACTAACAACTATCTCGGGCACCCCAAAACAAGAAATAATAGTCTTCAGACCTTGAACCGCGCTAGCTGCGTTGGCGTCCCGTGTGGGCAACAACCACACATACTTCGTAAAGGCGTCAACTACCACCAGCACAAACCTATTTCCCTGTTTACTCCTGGGTAGCGCCCCAATGTAGTCCACAAATAATTTTTGCATTGGTCTCTCTGCAATCGTGGAAGTCAAAAATCCCAAGTGGGTGCTCTGTGCAGGTTTCGACATTTTGCACAGATGACACGCCTTAACATGTAAACGAATCTCGTCGTCCATTCCCTTCCAAATAAACTGGTCCCTTATTTTATTCCTGGTTTTAAATATGCCTAAATGTCCTCCACATGGACTATTGTGAAAATATTGAAACAATAGTTTCTTCAATTGCTCGGATGCCACAATTTTATTTTTCCCTGTTCTATCTTTGCAACAAAGAACGCCTCTTGATAAGAGATATGGTTGACATTCTTTACCTTGCCGCAACGTTGATATTATGGAAGCTAGATTCTTATCTTTCATCTGATGGTCTTTGAGATCTTCATAAGCGAAAGGAAAATTGCCTAACACTGTCAATACTGGAGCATGAGAAATATTCGAGTCAACTTGCTCGTTCTTTTCCTCTCCGTACATTCGAGAAAGAGCATCTGCTACACAATTAAATCTGCCCCTTATATGGTGAACCTTAAACTTGAATGCAGAAATTCGCAGAGCCCATCTAACAATTCGACCACTTTTCCTGAGTCTGGCCAAAACCCAAGAAAGAGCCTGGTTGTCAGTCTCTAGTAGGAATTCAACATGTTCTAGGTAAAACCTAAATTTTTCTACCCCGTATAACACAGCTAAAGCTTCCAATTCGTACATAGAATATTTTCTTTCCTGTTCATTAAGGATACGAGACGCGTAGGAAACAACACGTCTACCTTCAGGGTGTTCCTGAAGTAAAACGGCAGCAACCGCAGAACCACAAGCGTCGGTTTGCAAAATGAATGGCAAAGAGAAATCAGGTACTGCCAACACTGGAGGAGAAATTAAAGCTTCTTTAAGCCTAAGGAATGCCTGATTCTGTTCCTCATTCCATTTAAACTTTACCCCTTTCTTTCGTAAAATGTTTAAATGACATGCTTGCTCGGCATAGTCGGGAATAAACTTCGCGAAATAGTTGACCATTCCGAGAAATCGCGATATCTGCTTAGCAGTCTTGGGCACTGGATACTCCCTGATCTTATTAGTCCTTTGAGGATCGATGGTTACATTGTTACCAGAAATAATATGACCTAAGAAAGTTAATTTTTGAGTAGCAAACTTAACTTTATTTGGATTAACTGTCAAACCCGCCTTACGAAGTCGAGAAAATACTTCACGGAGATGTCTGACATGGTCATCAAAAGTTGTGGAATAAATGCACAAGTCATCTAAATAATGATATAAATAATTAAATTTTATGTCACCAAAAACTCTGTCTAATAATTGTGACAGGACTTGGGCACCCACTGCTAAACCAAACGGTAAACGATTGAATTCATACAGATTATAATCAATGGTGAAGGCCGTTAACCTTTTCGATTGTTCTTCCAACGGAATTTGATAATACGCCTGATTTAAATCGATGCTCGTAAAATATTTTGCCTTCGCAAACCAGTGGTAATTTAGATGGACATGTGGTAGAGGAACTTGATCAATTTTAATTTTGCTATTTAACACTCTGTAATCTACTACCATTCTAGCATCATCATCAGCCTTGGGGACAAGGAAAACCGGACTTGAATAATTCGAATTCGACATCCTAGTGATTCCTTGCTCTAACATAGTATTTACCTTTTCCCTCAATATATGTAGTCTCTGAGGTGGTAAACGATATGGAGGTAGTCGAACCGGTCGCTTGTCATGCAACTCTATCTTATATGTTACTAAGTTCGTGCAACCTAGTTGGTTCGTGAGTACATCTGGAAACTCAAGTAATAAATTCTGTATCACTTGTCTTTGTTCGTGGTCTAAATGGTCTAAACTGAATTCAGAAACAGGTTGTTGTTCCATAGTATTATCTACACTAGCACATGACGTCATCCCAGGAATATTGCTCAAAGCCTTAAATGGTATTTTTACTGAAGGACAAAATTTGAAATATAAGTTTCTGCTTGAACTATCCAATATCAAACCAGTATGAGCAATGAAGTTATTTCCCAAGATAATCGGTACAGGTAATTTCTGAACCACGCAAAATTGCATTTTCCAGCGGAACTTTGCTATACTCAGAGATAATAATACTTCCCCCAAAACTTGAATTGGTTCTAAATTTGCTGAAATGATCTTAACACTACTTGTGTTTAAATTACGACGCAACTTACTAAACCATCTGTGATCAACTAAGGAAACTACGCTACCTGTGTCGATCAATCCTAAAACCGGAATTTTATCTACTTCAACACTGACATACGGCATCGGAAAACCTACTATGGCTTGAATATTTTTCTCCACAGGGATACTATCCGCATAGATTGGCATAACCGAATGTCAGCTATTTTTCTTTTTTGTTGAGAACCTTGAATTGGAATATGTACATCCTTTGTTTTCCGGGCAATTGTATTTGACATGACCTGTCTGTTTACAAGTCCAACACACCGTAATTCTTCCTGAACCCGATTTGACTTTTTCTTCTTTCCTTTCAGAACTGCTATGTTCCGTGGGCAAATGTCGGAATCTAATGACTAAGTCATCCAGTTATTGATATGACTGTAAATTTTGACCTAAAGCTAATGAAGGTATTTCCGCATGTCGGGAATTGGAAATTATGTTTTGTACAATTTCTTGTTCTGTGTAATTTACACATAATGCCTTCACGATCAACTTTATGTTCTCCACAAATTCAGAAAAGTGTTCCGTTTCTCTCTGTCTGCGAAAGTAATGTAAATTAAGTAACTGATTATAATTCAATGGAGACAAAAGAACTCTAATTACTTCTTTCTGAAATTGCAATATACTATACCCATTCGTAATTGATCTCAACAAAATATCTAGAACTGGGTTTTCTACATGCACATGGAAAAATTGCAAAATAATTTGATCACTCAACGAGTATACTTTCGCTTGATACTGGCATCTAATTAAAGTAACAAGAAATTCCAAAATCTGTTCTGGAGTATTCGCTTGAATTGGCTTAATATCACCTAAAATTCTCTGGCATGGATGCGGTAATTTTAGTTTAGTTAACGCGACTCCCGTTGCATTATCTTCCTTCCCCATTTGACTACCTAAGTTTTCCTGAATAAATGGCGTTACACCATTTGCTTCCATGGGCTCACTAGTTTGTATAGTGTATTTTAATTCTGAGAGCTTATCCCCTAACTTCAACCAAAATTCCGAAATATTCCTAGTTTGAGATTTCAACCTTTCTGTAGCTAACCTTTGCAAACGGTTTGTTCTATATTGCCAATACTTGACACGACCTTTAATCCTACGCAATTGTGACTGTGTACATCCTACCTTTACATATTCCTCTACTAGATCACCAAGTGATTGAGACGCACGCTCACAATACTGAAATTCTATGGTTTCATTACACGGTAAACTTGCACCAATGGTATGTGGATCCTGTGTTAACTGAACTCGCAGTAACTGTTGTAAATCAGTGACAGAATTCTTAATATTACACTCAACCTTAATGTTACACAATTCATTTTCAAGTTCACTTATATTCAAAACTTCGGGTTGAAAAGGTAGTTCCATGTTTATAAAATACACAACCTATAGTGAGGCAAACAATTCATAAATCAAAACATTAAATACATTCAAGGATGCATTAGTATACCTTTCAATTTGTGTCGAAGTTATTTTCAACTGTAAAGTTATCAACCAGTAATCACAAAAATTACAAGTAACCAAGAGAATTAAATGTAACCATGAAATTACAAAGAACCGCGATCTCTGTTACCACTACTATTTAACCACGGCATGTAACCACGACATTTAACCACTGCATGTAACTACTGCATGTAACCATTGCATGTAACTACTGCATGTAACCATTGCATGTAACCACGCTCTGCTACCACTACTATTTAACCACGGCATGTAACTACTGCATGTAACCATTGCATGTAACCACGCTCTGCTACCACTACTGTCGCACGCCACTCTCCCCTTCTTTAACAATCTGCTACCATTACTTAACTTGACACTTGCTAAGCCTAGCCCCATGCTTTTCCTGCTACCCCACTTGACTTGGCTTAGCGAGAGTGAGTGGACATCTATTTGCGGAATCGTGTTGGGAATGGATCGGTGGGGTATATTGTGGTTACATATAATAGCAAATGCCTTTTCCTTGAATATATTTTGAAAACATAAATAAATACAAGACTTAACACTGACGGTGTTAAGTAACAAGAATATACATAAGAACATTCAAAGTATGGTGAATGATGAAATATATATTACGAAAATGTAGTAAAAATAAACAGTTACATAAAATAGACATAAATGTGAACTATTCTTTACACTAAGTAATAATTCCTTCCTGACTATTTGGCTTCCTGAGCAACACTGGTAGACTGGGCCTGACTCACCAATATAACTTGGCACACAAAAGTCATCCCTTTTAACCACACTCAGTTGATAGTGTTAGTCGGAATTATAACTATTGCCGTTTAGGCTACATTAACCGTGATACAAAGATCACCTACCCTGCTTTAGCATAAAAGCCCTAAAACACTAAACACATACATCTAAATGAAATACAGAACTGTTTGTCTCACCCAAATGTCTGGTGTGTTTTTGGAACAGGTCCTTATCCAATTATGCCTGAATTAGCATACATCTTGAAGAAATGGTGGTGAATGCCGACGTTGCTTCTCTACGGAGAAAAGTTGCTCACTTGCTTGCCCCCTTTGACAAGCAAGACCATGAAGTATGATCCTGTTGACTTCGATGCGTGCTGACGTCACTGTTGGTGAACTGCTTGGCTCGATGAAGAGGAGCTTGCCGAGTAATGTTAGTAGAATTGACAATTGCTAAGCCTATCGGCTCATTACTGACGAACATGTAGGAAAGTATGTAAAATACTAATGCTGAGCGCCTCGGCTTGATGAAGATTAAACCATAGTGTATAAGGCTCATACATTACGCTTGGTCGAAGCTGACTATACTTTGACTGACGAAGACAACTGATGGCAGCGCCTAACGGAGCTCGACTACTTGACGAAGACTGGAGGCAGCGCTGAAGTAAACATCGAAGACTGCAGGCAACGCGCTTCGCGCTGAAGTGAAGATCAAAGACTGAAGGCAGCGCGCTTCGCGCTGAAGTGAACTAACGACTGGTCGGGCAGCCGGATTTTATACCGTGTGCGGGGCGTAGCGGGGGCGAGAGGGGTTACGCATACCAACCTGACGGTTATACACCTCTCTAAGGTAAGGACAGTCGATATCTCGAAGTGACGACGTTCCATGACGTCACAAAAGAAAGAAGGACACAAGGAAACAAAGAAAGAAGGAAAGATGGAAGCAAGGAAAGAACGAAAGTAAGAAACAAAGAAAGAAGGAAAGAAAGAAAGAAACCCAGAAAGACAGAAACAGAGAAAAAAGAAAGAAGGAAAGAAAGAAAGAAAGAAAGAAAGAAAGAAAAAAGGAAGAAGCAAAGAAGGATGGTAAGAAGGAAAGAAAGAATGAAAGAAAGAAGTAAAAAAGTTTGGAAAGATAAAATCGTAGAAAGAAGGAATGAAAGAAAGAAACAAAGAAAGAAAGAGTGAAAGAATGAAAGAAAGAGATAAAGGAGAATGAAAAGAAGCAAAGAGGGAAGGAAAGGAAGAATGAAGTAAGGAATTAAAGAAAGTAAGATAGAAAGAAAGAAGGAAACAAGTAAAGAAAGAAAGAGAAAAAGAGAGAAAGAAAGAGAAAAAGAGAGAAAAAAAGAAAGAAATGGGGAAGGAAGGAAGGAAAGAACGAAGGAAGGAAAGAAAGAATAATACAAGTAAACAAAGAAAAAAGGAATGAAGGAAGGAAAGAAAGAAAGAAATAAAGAAAGAAAGAAAAAAAGAAGGAAAGAAAGAAGGAAAGAAACAAAGAAAGAAAAAAAAAGAAAGAAAGACAGAGCAAAGGAAAGAAGGAGGGAAAGAAAGAAGGATTGAAAGAAAGAAGTAAAAAAGAAAACAAGGAAAGAACGAGAGAATGAACGCAGGAAAGAATGAAACAAAGGAAGAAAGAAAGAAAGCAAGAACAAAAAGGAAAGAAAGAAAGTAAAGAAAAATAGAAGGAAAGACAGAAAGAAAGAAAGAAAGCAAGATAGAAAGAAAGAAAGATAGAAAGAAAGAAAGAAAGCAGGATAGAAACAAACAAACAAAGAAAGAATGAATGAAAGAAAGAAGGAATGAAGGAATCAAAGACAGATGGAAAGAAAGAAAGTTAGAAAAGACAGAAAGAAAGAGAGAAAGAAAGACAGAAAGAAAGAAAGAAAGAAAGAAAGAAAGAAGGAAGGAAGGAAAGAAATAAAGAAGGAAAGAAAGAAGGTAAGAATCAGGGTAAGAAGTAAAGAAGGATAGAGAAAAAGCGAGAAAGAAAGAAAGACAGAAAAAAAGAAAGAAAGAAAGAAAGACAAAAAGAAAGACAGAAAGAAAGAAAGACAGAAAGAAATAAAGAATGAAAGAAAGAAAGAAAAGAAAGACAGAAGGAAGGAAGGAAAAAGGAAGGAAAGAAAGAAGGAAAACACGAAACAAGGAAAGAAGGATGGAAAGAAAAAAAGAAAGAAGTTAAGAAAGAAAGAAAGAAACAAACAAAGAAAGAGAGAGAAAGAAAGTAGGTAAGAATGAAGCAAAGAAGTTAAGAAAGAAAGAGAGAAAGAAAGAAATAAAGAAAGAAAGAAACAAAGAAAGAAAGAAAGAAAAAGAGAAAGAAAGAAAGATAGAAAGAAAGAAAGAAGGAAAGAAAGAAAGAAAGAGAGAAAGAAAGAGAGAAAGAAAGAGAGACAGAAAGAAAGTAAGAGAGAAAGAAAGAAAGAAACATAGAAAGAAAGTAAACAAACAAGGAAGCAAAGAAAGAAAGATAGAAAGAAAGAAAGAAAGAAAGAAAGATCGAAAGAAGGGAGGAAGGAAGGAAGGAAGGAAAGAAAGAAAGAAGGACGGAAACAAAGAAGGAAACAAGGAAACAAAGAAAGAAGAAAAGAAGGAAGGAAAGAAATAAAAAAGAAGGAAAGAGAGAGAGAAAGAAAGAAAGACAGAAAGAAAGAAAGAACGAAAGAAAGAAAGAATGAAAGAAAGAAAGAAAGAAAGAAAGAGAGACAAAGTAAGAAAGAAGGAAGGAAAGTAAGAAAGAAAGATAGTGAAACAAAGAAAGAAAGAAAGAAAAAAGAAAGAAAGAAGGATAGAAAGAAAGAAAGAAAGAAAGACAGAAACACAGAAATACAGAAAGAAAGAATGAAAGATGGAAAGAAAGAATGAAGGAAAGAAGAATGGAAAGAGACAAAGAACAATGGATAGAAGGAAAGAAAGCAGGAAGAAAAGGAAGATAGAAACAAAGAAATAAAGTTCGATAGAAAGAAAGAAATCAAGAAAGAGAGAAAAAAAGAGAGAAAAAAGAAAGAAAGAGCGACAAAGAAAGAAAGAGCCACAAAGAAAGGAAGATAGAAAGAAAGAAAGGAAGGAAGGAAGGAAGAAAGAAAGAAGTAAAGAAGGATGGAAAGAAGTAAAGAAAGAACTAAAGAAAGAACTACAGAAGGATGGAAAGAAGGAAGAAAGAAAGAGGAAATGCTAGAAAGAAGGAAAGGAAGAAAGAAACAAAGAAAGAATGAATGAAAGAAAGAAGGAATGAAAAGATCAAGGAAAGCAGGAAAGAAAGAAGGAAAGAAGTAAAGAAATAAGGAGACAAAGAAGGAATGAAAGAAAGAAGGCAAGAAAGAAAGAAAGAAGGAAGGAAAGAAATAAGGAAAAAAGGAAACAAAGAAAGAAGGAAAGAAGGTAAGAAAGAAAGAAGGAGAGAAAGAAAGAAAGAAAGGAAGGAAGAAAGAAAGACAGAAAGCAAGAAAGAAAGAAAGAAGGAAAGAAAGACAGACAGAAAGCAAGAAAGATAGAAGGAAAGAAACAAAAAAAAAGAAGGAAAGACACAGAAGGATGGAAAGAAGGAAGGCAGGAAAGAAAGAAGGAAACAAGGAAAGAATGAAACAAGGAAGTAAAGAAAGAAAGAAAGAAAGACAGAAGGAGAGAAAGAAAGGAGGAAAGAAAGAAGGAAAGAAAGGAAGAAAAAGGAAGGAAAGAAAGAACCAAGGAAGGAAAGAAAGAAGGAAACAAGAAAACAAAGAAAGAAGGAAAGAAGGAAGCAAGGAAAGAACGAAGGAAAGAAAGAAAGAAGGAAAGAAAGAAAGAAAAATAGGCAGAAAACAGAAAGACAGAAAGAACGAAAGAAAAAATAATGAAAGAAACAAACAAAGAAAGAAAGAAAGAAAAAAGAAAGGAAGACAGAAAGAAAAAGAGAGAAAGAAAGAGAGAAAGAAAGAATGAAAGAAAGAAAGTATGAAAGAAAGAAAGAAAAAAGAATGGAAGAAGGTAAGAAACAAGGAGAGAAGTAAATAAAGAGAAATACAGAAAAAGAAACAAAGAAAAAAGGAAGAAGGAAAGAAAGACAGAAAGAGAGAAAGAAAGAAAGAAATACAGAAAGAAAGAAAGAAACAAACAAACAAAGAATGAATGAACAAAAGAGGGAATGAAAGGATCAAAGAAAGAAGGAAAGAAGGAAAGGAGTAAAGAAAGAAAGAGAGAAAGAAAGAATGAAAGAAAGAAAGAAAGTAAGAAAGACAGAAAGAAAGAAACAAAGAAGGAAAGAAAGAAAGAGAGAAAGAAAGAAAGAAGGAAGGAAAAAAAGAAAGACAGAAAAAAAAGCAGAAAGAAACAAAGAAAGAAAGATAGAAGGAAAGAAAAGAAAAAGAGAAAGAAAGACAGAAGGAAGGAAAGAAGGAAGAAAGGAAGTAAGGAAGGAAAGAAACAGGGAAACTAGGAAACAAGGAAAGAAGGAAAGAAGCAATGAATGAAAGAAAGAAAGAAACAGAGAAAGAAAGAAAGACAGAAAGAAATACAGAAAGAAAGAAAGAAAGAAAGAAAGATGAAAGAAAGAAAAAAGAAAGAAAGACAGAAGGACGGAAAGAAGGAAGGATGGAAAGAAAGAAATAAGGAAAGAAAGAAGGAAACGAGGAAACAAGGAAAGAAGGAAAGAAGGAAGGAAAGAAATAAAGAAAGAAGGATAGAAAGAAAGAAAGAACGACAGAAAGAGAGAAAGACAGAAAGAAAGAAAGAAAGAAAGAAAGCAGGATAGAGAAAAACAAAGAAAGAATGAATGAAAGAAAGAAGGAATGTAAGAATCAAAGAAAGATGGAAGGAAACAAGGAAAGAAGTAAAGAAAGAGAGAAAGAGAGAAAGAAAGAAAGAAACAAAGAAAAAAGAAAGAAAGAAAGAAAAAAGAAAGACAGAAAGAAAGAAAGAAAGAAAGAAGGAAAGAAAGAAAGAAGGAAAGAGACAAAGAAGAATGGATAGAAGGAAACAAGGCAGGAAGAAAAGGAAGATAGAAACAAGGAAAAAAAGTTCGATAGAAAGAAAGAAATCAAGAAAGAGAGAAAGAAAGAAACAGAGAAAAAAGAAAGAAAGAAAGAAAGAGCGACAAAGAAAGGAAGAAAGAAAGGAAGGAAGAAAGAAAGAAGTAAAGAAGGATGGAAAGAAGTAAAGAAAGAATGAAAGAAAGAACTACAGAAGGATGCAAAGAAGGAAGAAAGAAAGAGGAAATGCTAGAAAGATAGAAGGAAAGGAAGAAAGAAACATAGAAAGAAAGATAGAAATAAAGAAGGAAAGAAAGAAACAAACAAAGAAAGAAGGAATGAAAGAAAGAAGGAATGAAAAGATCAAGGAAAGAAAGAAGGAAAGAAGTAAAGAAATAAAGAGACAAAGAAAAAATGAAAGAAAGAAGGAAAGAAAGAAAGAAGGCAGGAAGGAAGGAAAGAAAGAAGGAAGGAAAGAAATAAGGAAAAAAGGAAACAAAGAAAGAAGGAAAGAGGGTAAGAAAGAAAGAAAGAGAGAAAGAAAGAAAGAAGGAAAGACAGAAAGAAAGCAAGGAAGAAAGAAGTAAAGAAAGAAAGTAAGACAGACAGAAAGCAAGAAAGATAGATGGAAAGAAAGGAAAAAAAGAAGGAAAGAAAGACAGAAGGCTGGAAAGAAGGAAGGAAGGAAAGAAGGAAGGAAACAAGGAATGAATGAAAAAAGGAAGCAGAGAAAGAAGGAAAGGAAGACAGAAAGAGAGAAAGAAAGGAAGAAAGTAAGAAAGAAGGAAAGAAAGGAATAAAAGAGGAAGGAAAGAAAGAACCAAGGAACGAAAGAAAGAAGGAAACAATGAAACAAAGAAAGAAGGGAAAATGCAAGCAAGGAAAGAACGAATGAAAGAAAGAATGAAAGAAGGAAAGAAAGAAAGAAAAAACGAAGGACAGAAACACAGAAAAAGAAAGAAAGAAAGAATGAAAGAATAAAGGAAGAAAAAAAAGAGCAAAGAGGAATGATAAGAAGGAAAGAAAGAATGAAAGAAAGAAGTAAAGAAGGATGGAAAGATAAAATCGTAGAAAGAAGGAATGAAAGAAAGAAACAAAGAAAGAAAAGTAAAAGAATGAAAGAAAGAGATAAAGAAGAATGAAAAGAAGCAAAGAAGGAAGGAATGAAAGCAAGATTGAAAGAAAGAATTAAAGAAAGTAAGATAGCAAGAAAAAAGTTAAGAAGGAAGGAAAGAAGTAAAGAAAGAGAAAAAGGGAGAAAGAAAGAAAGAAAAGAGGAAGGAAGGAAAGAACGAAGGAAGGAAAGAAAGAAGGAAACAAGGAAACAAAGAAAAAAGCAACGAAGGAAGCAAAGCAAGAAACAAAGAAAGAAAGAGATAAAGAAAGAAAGAAAGAAAAAAGAAAGACAGAAAGAAATGAAGAAGGAAAGAAACAGAGAAAGAAAGACAGCGCGAAGGAAAGTAGGAGGGACAGAAACAAGGAATGAAAGAAAGAAGTAAATAAGGAAACAAGGAAGGAAGGAGAGAATGAAGGCAGGAAAGAAGGAAACAAAAGAAGAGAGAAAGAAGGAAAGAATAAAAAAGAAAAAAAGTAAAGAAAAATAGAAGGAAAGAAAGAAAGAAAGAAAAAAGATAGAAAGAAAGATAGAAAGAAAGAAAGAAAGAAAGAAAGAAAGAAAGCAGATAGAAAAAATCAAAGAAAGAATGAATGAAAGAAAGAAGGAATGTACGAATCAAAGAAAGATGGAAGGAAACAAGGAAAGAAGTAAAGAAAGGAAGAGAGAAAGAGAGAAAGAAAGAAACAAACAAAGAAAAAAGAAAGAAAGAAAAAAAAAGAAAGACAGAAAGAAAGAGAGAAAGAAGGAAAGAAACAAAGAAAGAAGGAAAGATATAAAGAGGGATGGAAAGAAGGAGAGAAGGAAGGAAGGAAAGGAAGAAAGAAAGAAGGAAAGAAAGAACGATAGAAAGAAAGGAACAAACAAAGTAAGAAAGCAAGAGAGAAAAAGAAACAAAGAAAGGAAGGAAGAATGAATGATAGAAAGAAAGCAGTAACGAAGGATGGAAAGAAGGAAAGAAAGAATGAAAGAAAGAACTAAAGAGGGATGGAAACAAGGAAGAATGAGGATATGCTAGAAAGAAAGGAGGAAAAGAAGAAAGAAACATAGAAACAAAGAAAGAAAGAAAGAAGAAAGGAAAGAACAAAAGAAAGAAAGAAAGAAAGATAGAAAAAAGAAAGAAAGAAAGAAAGAAAGAAAGAAGGAAAGACAGAAAGAAAGAATGAAAGAGAGATAGAGAAAGAAAGAAATAATGAAAGAAACAAAGAAAAAAGAAACAAAGAAACCGACAAGGAAAGAATGGATGAAAGAAAGAAGGAATGAAAGGAACAAAGAAAGAAGGAAAGAAAGAAGGAAAGAAGTAAAGAAAGAAAGAGAAAAAAGAAAGAAAGAAGGAAGGAAGGAAGGAAAGAACGAAGGCAAGAAGCAAGGAAAGAAAGAAAACAGAAAGAAAGAAAGAAAGACAGAAAGAAAGACAGAAAGAAAGAAAGAAAGAAAGAAGAAAGAAAGACAGAAAGAAAGAAAGACAGAAGAAAGAAACAAAAAAGGAAAGAAAGAAAGAAATTCAGAATGAGAGAAAGAAAGAAAGATAGAAAGAAAGAAAGAAAGAAAGAAAGAAAGAAAAAGAGAAAGAAGGAAAGAGAGAGAGAAAGAAAGAAAGTAGGTAAGAATGAAGGAACGAAGTAAAGAAAGAAAGTCAAAAAGGGAGAAAGAAAGAAAGAAAGAAAGAAAGAAAAAAGGTAGGAAGGAAGGAAGGAAAGAACAACGGAAGGAAAGAAAGAAGGAAACAAGGAAACATACAAAGAAGGAAAGAAGGAAGGAAGGAAAGAAAGAAAGAAAGAAAGAAGGAAGGAAAGAAAGAAAGAAAGATGAAAAGAATGAAAGAAGGAAAAAAGACAGAAGGAGAGAGAAAGAAAGAAAGAAAGAAAAAAGGAAGGAAGGAAAGAACGAAGGAAGGAAAGAAAGAAGGAAACATAAAAAGAAGGAAAGAAGGAAGGAAAGATATAAAGAAAGAAGGAAAGAAAGAAAGAGAGGCAGAAAGAGAGAAAGAAAGAAAGAAACAAAGAAAGAAAGACAGAAAGAAAGAATGAAGGAGAGAGAGAAAGAACGAAAGAATGAATGAAAGAAAGAAAGAAAAAAGAAAGAAAGAAAGAAAGACAGAAAGAAATAAGAAAGAAAGAAAGTAAGAAAGAATGACAGAAGAAAGGAACGAAGGAAAGAACGAATGAAGGAAAGAAAGAAGGAAACAAGGAAACAAAGAAACAAGGAAGGAAAGAAAGAAGGAAAGTAAGAAAGAAAAATAGACAGAAAGACAGAAAGAACGAAAGAAAAAAATGAAACAAACAAACAAAGAAAGATGCAAAAAAGAAAGCAAGACAGAAACAAGAATGGAAGAAGGTAAGAAACAAGGATAGAAGTAAAGAAAGAGAAAAACAGAGAAAGAAACAAAGAAAAAAGGAAGAAGGAAACAAAGCAAGAAAGAAAGAAGGAAAGAAAGAAAGAAGGAAAGAAAGAAAGAGAGAAAGAAAGAATAAACGAGAAAGAAAGTAAAGAAAGAAGGAAGGTAACAAAGAAAGATAGATAAAAGATTGAAAGAAAGAATGAAAGAAAGAAGGATAGAAAGAAAGACAGAAGGAAAGAAAGAAAGAAACAAACAAAGAATTAATGAAGAAAAAAGGAATGACAGGATCAAACAAAGAAGAAAAGAATTAAAGAACGAGAGAGAGAAAGAGAGAAAGAAAGAAACAAACAAAGAAACAAAGAAAGAAAGAAAGAAAGGAAGGAAGAAAGAAAGAAACAAAGAAAGAAAGACAGAAAGAAAGAATGAAAGAAAGAGGAAGAACGAAAGAATGAATGAAAGAAAGAAAGAAAAAAGAAAGAAAGAAAGACAGAAAGAAATAAGAAAGAAAGAAAGAAAGAAAGTAAGAAAGAATGACAGAAGAAAGGAACGAAGGAAAGAACGAATGAAGGAAAGAAAGAAGGAAGGAAAGTAAGAAAGAAAAATAGACAGAAAGACAGAAAGAACGAAAGAAAAAAATGAAACAAACAAACAAAGAAAGATGCAAAAAAGAAAGCAAGACAGAAACAAGAATGGAAGAAGGTAAGAAACAAGGATAGAAGTAAAGAAAGAGAAAAACAGAGAAAGAAACAAAGAAAAAAGGAAGAAGGAAACAAAGCAAGAAAGAAAGAAGGAAAGAAAGAAAGAAGGAAAGAAAGAAAGAGAGAAAGAAAGAATAAACGAGAAAGAAACTAAAGAAAGAAGTAAGGAAACAAAGAAAGAGAGAAAAAAGATTGAAAGAAAGAATGAAAGAAAGAAGGATAGAAAGAAAGACAGAAGGAAAGAAAGAAAGAAACAAACAAAGAATTAATGAAGAAAAAAGGAATGACAGGATCAAACAAAGAAGAAAACAATTAAAGAACGAGAGAGAGAAAGAGAGAAAGAAACAAACAAACAAAGAAACAAAGAAAGAAAGAAAGAAAGAAAGAAAGAAAGGAAGGAAGAAAGAAAGAAACAAAGAAAGAAAGACAGAAAGAAAGAATGAAAGAAAGAGGAAGAACGAAAGAATGAATGAAAGAAAGAAAGAAAAAAGAAAGAAAGAAAGACAGAAATAAGAAAGAAAGAAAGAAAGAAAGGAAGGAAGAAAGAAAGAAACAAAGAAAGAAAGACAGAAAGAAAGAAAGAATGAAAGAGAGAAGAAGAACGAAAGAATGAAGGAAAGAAAGAAGGATACAAGGAAACAAAGAAAGAAGGAAAGAAGGAACGAAAGAAAGAAAGAAGGAAAGAAAGAAAGAAAAATAGACAGAAAGACAGAAAGACAGAAAGAGCGAAAGAAAAAGCATGAAAGAAACAGACAAAGAAAGAAAGAAAGAAAGAAAAAAGAAATTAAGACAGAAAGAACAAGAGAGAAAGAAAGAGAGAAAGAAAGAAAGAAAGAAAGTAAGAAATAAAGAAAAAAGAATTGAAGAAGGTAAGAAACAGGGAAAGAACTAAATAAAGAGAAAAAAGAGAAAGAAACAAAGAAAAAAGGAAGAAGGAAAGAAAGAAAGAAAGAAAGAAAGAAAGAAAAAAAGAAAGAAAGAAAGAGACAAAGAAAGCAAGAAAGAAAGAAATACAGCAAGAGAGAAACAAACCAAGAAAGAATGAATGAAAGAAAGAGGGAATGAAAGGATCAAAGAAAGAAGGAAGGAAGGAAAGAATTAAAGAAAGAAAGAGAGATAGAAATAAAGAAAGAAAGAAAGAAAGAACGAATGAAAGTAAGAAACACAGAAAGAAAAAAAGAAAGAAAGAAAGAAAGAAAGAAAGAAGGAAAGAAAGAAAGAACAATAGACAGAAAAAGAGAAAGAACGAAACAAAAAAGAATGAAAGAAACAAACAAAGAAAGAAAGAAAAATGAAAGAATGACAGAAAGAAAAAGAGAGAAAGAAAGAGAGTAAGAAAGAAAGAAAGTAAGAAAGAAAGAAAAAAGAATGGAAGAATGTAAGAAACAGGGAAAGAAGTAAAGAAACAGAAAAACAGAGAAAGAAACAAAGAAAAAATTAAGAGGGAAAGAAGGAAAGAAAGAAAGAAAGAGAGAAAGAAAGAAAGAAAGAATAAAAGAGAAAGAAAGAAAATAAAGAAAGAAGGAAGGAAACAAAGAAAGATAGAAAGAAAGAAGTATAGAAAGAAAGATAGAAGAAAAGAAAGAAAGAATGAATGAAGAAACAAAGAAAAAAGAAAGAAAGAAAGAAAGCCAGAAAGAAATAAGAAAGAAAGAAAGAAGGAAAGAAAGAAAGAAAGAGAGTAAGTAAGAAAGGAAGAAAGAATTACAGAAGGAAGGAACGAACGAAGGAAAAAAGAAAGAAAAATAGACAGAAAGACAGAAAGACACAAAGAACGAAAGTAAAAAGAATGAAAGAAACAAACAAAGAAACAAAGAAAGAAAGAAAAAAGAAAGGAAGACAGAAAGAAAAAGAGAGAAAGAAAGAGAGAAAGAAAGAAAGAAAGAAAGTAAGAAAGTAAGAGAGAAAGAAAGAAAAAAGAATCGAAGAAGGTAAGAAACAAGGAAAGAAGTAAATCAAGAGAAAAACAGAGAAAGAAACAAAGAAGAAAGGAAGAAGGAAAGAAAGAAAGAAAGAGAGAAAGAAAGAAAGAAAGTAAGAAGGAAAGAAAGCGACAAATAAAGAAAGAAAGAGGGAAAGGAAGAAAGAAAGAATGACAGAAAGAGAGAAAGAAGTAACGAAGGATGGAAAAAAGAAAGAAGGAAGGAAAGAAAGAAAGAAAGAGAGAAAGACAGAAAGAAAAAAGAAAGAAAGAGAGGAAGAAAGAAACAATGAAAGAAGGTAAGAAAGAAGGAAACAAGGAATGAAAGCATCAAAGAAAGAAGGAAAGAAAGAAGGAAAAATGTAAAGGAAGAAAGAAAGAAAGAAAGAAAGAATGTAAGAAAGACAGAAAGAAAGAAAGAAAGAAAGAAGCAGGGAAGGAAAGAAAGAAGGAAGGAAAGAAAGAAGGAAACAACGAAACAAAGAAAGAAGGAAAGTAGAAAGGCTAGAAAAAAAGATATAAATAAATAAAGCAAGAAAGATAGTAAGACAGAAGGAAATAAAGAACGAAAGTAGGAAAGAACGAAGGAGGGAAAGAAAGAAGGAAACAAGGAAAGAAGGAAGGAAAGAAAGAAGGAAAAAAAGAAAGAAAGACAGAAAGAAGGAAAGAAAGAAAGAAGGAAAGAAGGAAGGACGGAAAGAAGGAAAGAACGAAGGAAGGAAAGAAAGAAAGAAGGAAAGAAACAAGGAAAGGAAGAAAGAAAGAAGGAAATAAAGAAATAAAGACAGACAGAAAGAGAGAAAGACAGAAAGAAAGAAAGAAAGAAAGAAAGAAAGGAGAAGGAAAGAAAGAAACGAACAAAGAAACAAAGAAAGATAAAAGTAAGAAAGATAGAAAGAAAGAAAGAGAAAGAAAGAAGAAAGGAAGAGAGAAACAAAGAATGAAAGAAGGTAATAAAGAAGGAAAGAAGTAAAGAAAGAAACGGAAAAAGAGAGAAAGAAAGAAAGACAGAAAGAAAGAAGGCAAGAAAGAATAAAAGAAAGAAATAAAAGAAGGTAAGAAAGACAGAAGGAAGGAAAGAATGAAGGAAGGAAAGAAACACGGAAACAAGGAAACAAGGAAAAAGGAAAGAAGCGAAGAAGGAAAGAAAGAAAGTAAGAAGGAAAGAAAGAAGGAAAGAGATAATCAAAGACAGCGAGAAAGAAACAAAAAAAGAAAGAAAAAAAAGAACAATGTAAAGATGGATAGAAAGAAGGAAAGAGAGAATAAAAGAAAGAACTAAAGAGGGATGGAAAGAAGGAAAGGAAGAAAGTAACACACAAAGAAAGAAATCAAGGAAGAAAGGAAGAAAGAAAGGAAAGAAAGAAAGAAGGAAGGAAAGAAAGAAAGATAGAAAGAAAGATAGAGATAAAGATGGAAAGAAAGAAACAAACAAAGAAAGAATGAATGACAGAAAGAAGGAATGAAAGGATCAAAGAAAGAAGGAAAGAAAGAAGGAACGAAGTAAAGAAAGAAAGAGAGAAGGAAAGAATAAAACAAAGAAAGAAAGAAAGATAGAAAGTAAGTAAGATAGACAGAGAGAAAGAAGGTAAGAAAGCAAGATAGAAACAAAGAAAGGAAGAGCGAAAGAAAGAAAGAAGGAAGGAAGGAACAATGGAAGGAGAGAACGAAGGAAGGAAAGAAAGAAGGGAACAAGGAAACAAAGATAGAAGGAAAGTAGGAAGGCTAGAAAAAAAGGAATAAATAAATAAATAAAGCAAGAAACATAGAAAGAAAGAAGGAAAGAAGGAAGGAAAGAAAGAAAGGTAGAAAGAGAAAAAGAATGAAAGAAAGAAATAAAAGAAAGAAAGAAAGAAAGAGAGAAGGAAGGAAACAAGTAGGGAAGGAACGAAAGAAGGAAACAAGGAAACAATGAAAGAAGGAAAGAAGGAAGGATAGAAAGAAAGGAAGAAAGAATGAAGGAAAGAAAGAACTAAAGAAAGAAGAGAAAGATAGTAAGACAGAAGGAAGGAAAGAACGAACGGAGGAAAAAAGTAGGAAGGAAAGAAAGACGAAAACAAGGAAAGAAGGAAGGACAGAAAGAAAGAAAGAAAGAACAAAGAAACAAAGAAAGAAAGAAAGAAGGAAAGAAAGAAAGAAAGAAATACAGAAAGAGAGAAAGAAAGTTTGAAAGAAAGAAGGAAAGAAAGAAAGAAAGAGAGAAAGAAAGAGAGAAAGAGAGACAGAAAGAAACAAAGAAAAAAAGAAAAAAACAGAAGGAAGGAAAGAAGGAAACAAAGAAGGAAACAGGGAAACAGGGAAAAAAGGAAGGAAAGAAAGAAACAAAGGAAGGAAGAAAGAAAGAAAGAAAGAAAGAAAAAGAACGTATAGAAAGAAGGAAATAAAGAAAGAAAGATAGAAAGAAAGAAAGAAAGAAAGAAACAAAGAAAGATCGAGAGAAAGAAGGAACGAAAGAAACAAACAAACAAACAAAGAATGAATGAAAGAAAGAAGGAATGAAAGGATCAAAGAAGGAAGGAAAGAAAGATGGAAAGAAGTAAAGAAAGAAAGGGGGAAAGAAAGAAATAAACAATCACACAAAGAAACAAAGAAAGAAACAAAGAAAGAAAGAAATAAAGAAAGAAAGAAAAAAGGAAGAAACATAGAAATAAGAGAAAGAAAAAAGAAAGAAAGAGAGAAATAAAGAAAGAAAGAATGAAAGAATGTAAGAAAGAAGGAAAGATGTATAAAAAGAAAGAGAAAAAGAGAGAAAGAAAGAAAGACATAAAGAAAGACAAAAAGAAAGAAAGAAAGAAAGAAAGACAGAAAGAAAAAAGAAAGAAAGGCAGAACGAAGGAAAGAAGGAAAGAATGAAAGAAGGAAGGAAAGAAAGTAGGACACAGGGAAAGAAGGAAAGAAGGAAAGAAAGAAAGACAGAAAGAGAGAAAGAAAGTAGGAAAGAAAGATAGAAGGATAGAAAGAAAACACAGCAAGAAAGAAAGAAAGAAAGAAAAAAGAAAGAAAGTAAGACAGAGGGAAGGAAAGAACGAAGGAGGAAACGAGGAAGCAGAAAGAAGGAAAGAAGGAAAGAAAGGTTGAAATAAAGATAGAAAAAAGAAAGAAAGAAAGAAACCAAGAAGGTAAGAAAGAAGTAAAGAAGTAAAGAAAGAAACAGAAAACGAGAGAAAGAAAGAAAGAAAATAGAAAGAAAGAAAGAACGTAAGAAAGACAGAAAGACAGAAAGAAAGAGAGAAAGAGTGACAGAAAGAAAGAAAGAAGGAAACAAAGAAAGAAAGAAAGTAAGAAAACAGAAGGAAGGAACGAAGGAAAGAAATAAGGAAACAGGGAAACGGGGAAAGAAGGAAGGAAAGAAAGAAACAAAGGAAGGAAGAAAGAAAGAAAGAAAGAAAAAGAACGTAAAGAAAAAAGGAAATAAAGAAAGAAGAAACGAAGAAAGATAGAAAGAAAGAAAGACAGAAAGAAAGGAAGAAAGAAAGAAAGAAAGAAAGAAAGAAAGAAAAATCGAATGAAAGAAAGAAAGAAGGAAGGAAAAAAGAAACAAACAAACAAAGAAAGAATGAATGAAAGAAAGAAGGAATGAAAGGATCAAATAAAGAAGGAAAGAAAGATGGAAAGAAGTAAAGAAAGAAAGAGAGCAAGAAAGAAAGAAACAATCAAAGAAACAAAGAAAGAAACAAAGAAAGAAATAAAGAAAGAAAGAAAGAAAGAGAAAAGGAAGAACGATAGAAAGAAGAGAAAAAAGGAAGAAAGAGAGAAATAAAGAAAGAAAGAATGAAAGAATGTAAGATAGAAGGAAACATGTATAAAAAGAATGAGAAAAAGAGAGAAAGAAAGACCGAAAATAGAGAGAAAGAAACAAACAAAGAAAGAAACTAACAAAGAAGGAACGAAAGACAGAAGGAAAGACAAAAAGAAAGAAACAAAGAAAGAAAGAAAGACAGAAAGAAAAAAGAAAGAAAGGCAGAACGAAGGAAAGAATGAAAGAAGGAAGGAAAGAAAGAAGGAAACAGGGTAAGAACGAAAGAAGGAAGGAAAGAAAGAAACAAAGGAAGAAAGAATATAAAAGAAAGAATGAAAGTAAAGAAAGAAGGAAGGAAAGAAAGAAAGATAGAAAGAAAGAAAGTAAGAAGGAAAGAAAGCGACAAAGAAAGAAAGAAGGAAAGGAAGAAAGAAAGAATGACAGAAAGAGAGAAAGAAGTAAAGACGGATGGAAAAAAGAGAGAACGTTTGAAAGAAAGAACTAAAGAAGGATGGAAAGAAGGAAAAAAGAATTAATTATAGAAATAAAGAAAGAAAGGAAGAAAGAAACAGAAAGAAAGAAAAAAAGAAAGGAAGAGAGAAAGAAAGATAGAAAGAAAGTAAAGAACGAAGGAAGGAAAGAAAGAAAGATAGAAAGAAATATAGAAAGAAAGAAACAAACAAACAAACAAAGAATAAATGAAAGAAAGAAGGAATGAAAGGACCAAAGAAAGAAGGAAAGAAAGAAGGAAAGATGTAAAGGATCAAAGAGAGAAAGCAACAATGAAAGAAGGAAAGAAAGAATGTAAGAAAGACAGAAAGAAAGAAAGAAAGAAAGAAAGAAAGAAAGAAAGAAAGAAGGAAGGAAGGAAAGAAACAAGGAAGCAAAGAAAGAAGGAAACAAGGAAACAAAGAAAAAAGGAAAGTAGGAAGGAAAGAAAGAAAGAAGGAAAGAAAGAAAGAAAGAAAGAAAGAAAGGAAAGATAGTAAGACAGAAGGAAGGCAAGAACGAACGAAGAAAAGAAAGTAGGAAGGAAAGAAAGAAGGATACAAGGAAAGAAGGAAAGGAGGAAGGACAGAAAGAAAGAAAGAAAGAAAGAAAGAAGGAAAGAAAGAAAGAAAGACAGAAAGAGAGAAAGAGCGGATGGAAGAAAGATAGAAACAAAGAAAGAAAGAAAGAAAGAAAGACAGAAAAAAAACAAAGATAGAGAGAAAGAAAGAAAGAAAGAATGAAAGAAAGAAAAGAAAGTAAGACAGAAGGTAGGAAAGAACGAAGGAAGGAAAGAAAGAAGGAAGGAAAGAAAGAAGGAAACAAGGAAACAAGGAAAGGAGGAAGGAAAGAAAGAAAGAAAGAAGGAAGGAAAGAAAGACAGAAAGAGAGAAAGAAAGAAGGATAGAAAGAAAGAAAGAAAGAAAGAAGGAAAGAAAGACATAAAGAGAGAAAGAAAGTAGGAAAGAAAGATAGAAGGATAGAAAGAAAGACAGCAAGAAAGAAAGAAAGAAAAAAAAGAAAGAAAGTAATACAGAGGGAAGGAAAGAACGAAGGAGGGAAAGAAAGAAGGAAGGAAAGAAAGAAGGAAGGAAAGAAAGAAGGAAAGAAGGAAGGAAAGAAAGAAGGAAAGAAAGAAAGACAGAAAGAAGGAAAGAAAGAAAGGCAGACAGATTGAAAGAAAAAAAGAAACAAAGAAACAAAGAAAGAAAGAAAGAAAGAAAGTAAGAAAGAAAGAAAAAAGGAAGAAAGAAAGAAAAAAGAGAAAGAAAAAAGAAAGAAAGAGAAATAAAGAAAGAAAGAATGAAAGAATGTAAGAAAGAAGGAAAGATGTATAAAAAGAAAGACAAAAGAGAGAAAGAAAGAAAGAAAGAAAATAGAAAGAAAGAAACAAACAAGCAAAGAAGGAAAGAAAGACAGAAAGAAAGACAAAAAGAAAGAAAGAAAGACAGAAAGAAAAACGCAGAAAGGCAGAACGAAGGAAAGAAGGAAAGAATCATAGAAGGAAGGAAAGAAAGAAACAAAGGAAGAAAGAATATAAAAGAAAGAAAGAATGAAAGTAAAGAAAGAAGGAAGCAAAGAAAGAAAGATAGAAAGAAAGTAAGAAGGAAAGAAAGCGACAAAGAAAGAAAGAAGGAAAGGATGAAAGAAAGAATGACAGAAAGAGAGAAAGAAGTAAAGAAGGATGGAAAAAAGAAAGAACGTTTGTAAGAAAGAACTAAAGAAGGAGGGAAAGCAGGAAAAAAGAATTAATGCTAGAAAGAAAGAAAGGGAGAAAGAAACAGCAAGAAACAAACAGAAAGAAAGAAAAAAAGAAAGGAAGAAAGAAAGAAAGATAGAATGAAAGTAAAGAACGAAGGAAGGAAAGAAAGAAAGATAGAAAGAAATATACAAAGAAAGAAAGAGAGAAACAAAGAAAATAAGAAAGAATAAATGAAAGAAAGAAGGAATGAAAGGATCAAAGAAAGAAGGAAAGAAACAAGGAAAGATGTAAAGGATGAAAGAGAGAAAGAAAGAATGAAAGAAGGAAAGAAAGAATGAAAGTAAGACAGAAAGAAAGAAAGAAGGAAGGAAGGAAAGAAAGAAGGAAGGAACGAAAGAAGGAAACAAGGAAACAAAGAAAGAAGGAAACAAGGAAACAAAGAAAGAAGGAAAGTAGGAAGGAAAGAAAGAAAGAAAGAAGGAAAGAAAGAATGAAAGAAAGGAAAGATAGTAAGACAGAAGGAAGGAAAGAACGAACGAAGGAAAGAAAGTAGGAAGGAAAGAAAGAAGGATACAAGGTAAGAAGGAAAGAAGGAAGGACAGAAAGAAAGAAGGAAAGAAAGAAAGACAGAGAGAAAGAAAGGATGAAAGGAAGATAATTACAAAGAAAGAAAGACAGAAAGAAAGAAAGAAAGAAAGAAAAGAAAGAAAGTAAGACAGAAGGAAGGAAAGAACGAAGGAAGGAAAGAAAGAAGGAAGGAAAGAAAGAAGGAAACAAGGAAACAAGGAAAGGAGGAAGTAAAGAAAGAAAGAAGGAAGGAAAGAAAGACAGAAAGAGAGAAAGAAAAAAGGATAGAAAGAAAGAAAGAAGGAAAGAAAGACATAAAAAGAGAAAGAAAGTAGGAAAGAAAGATAGAAGGATAGAAAGAAAGACAGCAAGAAAGAAAGAAAGAAAAAAAAGAAAGAAGGTAATACAGAGGGAAGGAAAGAACGAAGGAGGGAAAGAAAGAAGGAAGGAAAGAAAGAAGGAAGGAAAGAAAGAAGGAAAGAAGGAAGGAAAGAAAGAAGGAAAGAAAGAAAGAAAGACAGAAAGAAGGAAAGAAAGAAAGGCAGACAGATTGAAAGAAAAAAGAAACAAAGAAACAAAGAAAGAAAGAAAGAAAGTAAGAAACATAGAAACAAAGGAAGAAAGAAAGAAAGAAAGAAAGTTAGAAAGAAAGAAAGTAAAGAAAGAAGGAAGGAAAGACAGAAAGAAAGAAAGAAAGGAAGAAAGAAAGAAAAAAAAAGAAAGAAAGGTAAAAGTGAAAGAAACAAAGACAGAAGGAAGGAAATAACGAAGGAAGGAAAGAAAGAAGCTAAGAAAGAGAGAGAAAAAAAAGAAAGACAGAAAGAAAGAAAGAAAGAAGGAAAGAAAGAAAGAAAGAAAGAAAGAGAGAAACAAAGAAAGAAAGAAAGAAAGAAATAAAGACAGAAAGAGCGAAAGAAAGAAATAAGGAAGGATAAAAAGAAGGAAGGAAAGAAAGAAGGAAAGAAGGAAACAAAAAAAGGAAAGAAGGAAGGAAAGAAGGAAAGAAAGAAAGAAAGACAAACGGAAAGTAAAAAAGAAAAAAAGAAAGAAAGTAAGAAAGACAGAAAGAAAGATAGAAAGAAAGAAAGAATGAAAGAGAGAGAGAAAGAAAGAAAGACAGAAAGAAAGAAAGAAGGAAGGAAAAAAAGAAGGAAGGAAGGAAAGAAGGAAACAAAGAAAAAAGGAAAGAAGGAAAGAAGTAAAGAAGGAAAGTAAGAAAGAAAGAGAGAAAGAAAGACAGAAAGAAAGAAGGAAAGAAATAAAGACAAAAAAGAAAGAAAGAAAGAAAGAACGAACGAAAGAAAGAAAGAAAGAGAGAGAAAGAAAGAAAGGTAGAAAGAATGAAAGAAAGAATAAAAAAGAAAGAAAGAAAGTACAGAAAGATGGAGGGAAAGACAGAAAGATAGAAAGAAAGACAGATAGAAAGAAAGAAAGAAATAAAGAAAGAAAAAAGAAAGAAAGAAAGAAAGTTAGAAAGAAAGAAAGAAACAAAGAAAGAAGGAAAGAAAGACACAAACAAAGAAAGAATGAATGAAAGGAAGATTGAATGACAGAATCAAAGAAAGAAGGAAAGAAAGAAGGCAAGAAGTAAAGAAAGAAAGAGAGAAAGAAACAAAGATACAAACAAACAATCAAAAAAATAAAGAAAGAAACAAAGAAAGAAAGAAAGACAGAAAGAGAGAAAGAAAGGATGAAAGTAATAAACAAAGAAGCAAAGAAATAAAGACAGAAAGAAAGAAAGAAAAAAGAAAGGAAAAAAGAAAGAAACAAAGACAGAAGGAAGGGAAGAACGAAGGAAGGAAAGAAAGAGTGAAAGAAAGAAGGAAAGAAAGAGAGAGAGAGAAAGAAAGACATAAAGAAAGAAAGAAAGAAAGAAAGAAAGAAAGAAAGAAAAAGGAAGGAAAGAAAGAACGAAGGAAGGGAAGAAAGCAGGAAACAAGGGAACAAAGAAAGAAGGAAAGTAGGAAGCAAAGAAAGAAAGATAGAAAGAGAGAAAGAATAAAAAAGAAAGAAAGGAAGTAAAGAAAGAAGGAAGGAATGAAAGATAGAAAGAAAGAAAGATAGAAAGAAAGAAAGAAAGGAAATAAGAAAGAAAGATAGAGAGAAAGTAAGAAAGAAAGAGCGACTAAAAGAGAAACAAAGGAGGGAAGAAATTAAGAATGAAAGAAAGAAAGAAGTAAAGAAGGATGGAAAGAAGGAAGAAAGAAATAATGCTAGAAAGAAAGAAGGAAAAAATAAAAAAGAAAGAAAGTAAAGTAAGAAGGAAGGAAAGAGAGAAAGATAGAAAGAAAGAAGGAAGGAAGGAAATAAAGAAGGATGGAAAGAAAGAAGGAAGGAAAGAACGAAGGAAGGAAAGAAAGAGTGAAAGAAACAAAGAGAGAAAGAAAGACAGAAAGAAAGAAAGAAAAAGGAAGGAAGGAAAGAAAGTACGAAGGAAGGAAAGAAAGAAGGAAACAAGGAAACAAAGAAAGAAGGAAAGAAGGAAGCAAAGAAAGAAAGATAGGAAGAGAGAAAGAAAGAAAGAAGGAAGAAAAAAATTAAGGAAGGAAAGAAAGAAGGAAGCAAGGAAACAAAGAAACAAGGAAAGAAGGAAGGTAAGAAACAAAGAAGGAAGAAAGGGAAGAAAGAAAGAAAGGAAGAAATAAATAAAGAAAGAAAGAAAGAATGAAAGAAAGAAAAATGAAAGAAAGAGAGAAGGAAAGAATGAACGAAAGAAAGAATGAAGGAAGGAAGTAAAGAAAGAAAGAGAGAAAGACAGAAAGAAAGTAAGAATGAAAGAAAGAAAACAAGAAAGAAGGAAAGACTGAAGGAAGGAAAGATGGAATGCAGGAAAGAAAGAAAAACTAAAGAAAGAAGGAAACAGGGAAACAAGGAAACAAGGAAAGAAGGAAAGAAGCAAGGAAAGAAGGAAAGAAACAAAGAAAGAAGGAAAGAAAGAAAGAAAGAAAGACAGAAAGAAAGAAAGGAAGAAAGAAACAAAGCAAGAAAGAAACAAAGAAAGAGAGAAAGAAGGTAAGACTGAAGGAAAAAACTAAAGAAACAAAGAGAAAAAGAGAGAAAGAAAGAAAGAAAAAAGGTAGGAGGGAAAGAGGGAAACAAGGAAACAAACAAAGAAGGAAAGAAGGAAGGAAAGAAAGAAAGAAGGGAGGAAAGAAAGACAGAAAGAAAGACAGAAAGAAAGAAAGGAAGAAAGAAAGAGAAAAGGAAGAAAGAAAGAAGGAAGGGAAAAAAGAAGGAAGGAAAGACAGAAGGAAAGAAGGAAACAAAAAAAAAGGAAAGAAGGAAGGAAAGAAGGAAAGAAAGAAGGAAAGAAAGAAAGAAAGAAAGACAAACAGAAAGTAAAAAAGAAAAAAGAAAGAAAGTAAGAAAGACAGAAAGAAAGAAAGATAGAAAGAAAGAGAGAGAGAAAGAAAGAAACACAGAAAGAAAGACAGAAAGAAAGAAATCAAGAAAGAAAGAGCGAAAGAAAGAAAGAAGGAAGGAAAAATAGAAGGAAGGAAGGAAAGAAGGAAACGAAGAAGAAAGGAAAGAAGGAAGGAAAGAAAGAAAGAAGGAAAGAAAGAAAGAAAGAGAGAAAGACAGAAAGAAAGATAGAAAGAAAGAAAGACAAAAAAGAAAGAAAGAAAGAAAGAATGAAAGAACGAAAGAAAGAAAGAAAGAGAGAGAAAGAAAGAAAGAAAGAAATAAAGAAAGAAAGTTAGAAAGAGAGAAAGAAAGAAACAAAGAAACAAAGAAAGAAGGAAAGAAAGAAAGACACAAATAAAGAAAGAATGAATGAAACAAAGAAGGAATGATAGAATCAAAGAAAGAAGGAAAGAAGTAAAGAAAGAAAGAGAGAAAGAAACAAAGAAACAAACAAACAACCAAAACAAGAAATAAAGAAAGAAACAAAGAAGGAAAGAAAGAAAGAAATAAAGACAGAAAGAGCGAAAGAAAGAAATAAGGAAGGATAAAAAGAAGGAAGGAAAGAAAGAAGGAAAGAAGGAAACAAAAAAAGGAAAGAAGGAAGGAAAGAAGGAAAGAAAGAAAGAAAGACAAACGGAAAGTAAAAAAGAAAAAAAGAAAGAAAGTAAGAAAGACAGAAAGAAAGATAGAAAGAAAGAATGAAAGAGAGAGAGAAAGAAAGAAAGACAGAAAGAAAGAGAGAAAGAAAGAAATGAAGAAAGAAAGAGCGAAAGAAGGAAAGAAAGAAAGAAGGAAGGAAAAAAAGAAGGAAGGAAGGAAAGAAGGAAACAAAGAAAAAAGGAAAGAAGGAAAGAAGGAAAGTAAGAAAGAAAGAGAGAAAGAAAGACAGAAAGAAAGAAGGAAAGAAATAAAGACAAAAAAGAAAGAAAGAAAGAACGAACGAAAGAAAGAAAGAAAGAGAGAGAAAGAAAGAAAGGTAGAAAGAATGAAAGAAAGAATAAAAAAGAAAGAAAGAAAGTACAGAAAGATGGAGGGAAAGACAGAAAGATAGAAAGAAAGACAGATAGAAAGAAAGAAAGAAATAAAGAAAGAAAAAGAAAGAAAGAAAGAAAGTTAGAAAGAAAGAAACAAACAAAGAAAGAAGGAAAGAAAGACACAAACAAAGAAAGAATGAATGAAAGAAAGATTGAATGAAAGAATCAAAGAAAGAAGGAAAGAAAGAAGGCAAGAGGTAAAGAAAGAAAGAGAGAAGGAAACAAAGATACAAACAAACAGTCAAAAAAATAAAGAAAGAAACAAAGAAAGAAAGAAAGAAAGACAGAAAGAGAGAAAGAAAGGATGAAAGAAATAAACAAAGAAGCAAAGAAATAAAGACAGAAAGAAAGAAAGAAAAAAGAAAGGAAAAAAGAAAGAAACAAAGACAGAAGGAAGGGAAGAACGAAGGAAGGAAAGAAAGAGTGAAAGAAAGAAGGAAAGAAAGAGAGAGAGAGAAAGAAAGACATAAAGAAAGAAAGAAAGAAAGAAAGAAAGAAAAAGGAAGGAAAGAAAGAACGAAGGAAGGGAAGAAAGCAGGAAACAAGGAAACAAAGAAAGAAGGAAAGTAGGAAGCAAAGAAAGAAAGATAGAAAGAGAGAAAGAATAAAAAAGAAAGAAAGGAAGTAAAGAAAGAAGGAAGGAATGAAAGATAGAAAGAAAGAAAGATAGAAAGAAAGAAAGAAAGGAAATAAGAAAGAAAGATAGAGAGAAAGTAAGAAAGAAAGAGCGACTAAAAGAGAAACAAAGGAGGGAAGAAATTAAGAATGAAAGAAAGAAAGAAGTAAAGAAAGATGGAAAGAAGGAAGAAAGAAATAATGCTAGAAAGAAAGAAGGAAAAAATAAAAAAGAAAGAAAGTAAAGTAAGAAGGAAGGAAAGAGAGAAAGATAGAAAGAAAGAAGGAAGGAAGGAAATAAAGAAGGATGGAAAGAAAGAAGGAAGGAAAGAACGAAGGAAGGAAAGAAAGAGTGAAAGAAACAAAGAGAGAAAGAAAGACAGAAAGAAAGAAAGAAAAAGGAAGGAAGGAAAGAAAGTACGAAGGAAGGAAAGAAAGAAGGAAACAAGGAAACAAAGAAAGAAGGAAAGAAGGAAGCAAAGAAAGAAAGATAGGAAGAGAGAAAGAAAGAAAGAAGAAAGGAAAAAATTAAGGAAGGAAAGAAAGAAGGAAGCAAGGAAACAAAGAAACAAGGAAAGAAGGAAGGTAAGAAACAAAGAAGGAAGAAAGGGAAGAAAGAAAGAAAGGAAGAAATAAAGAAAGAAAGAAAGAATGAAAGAAAGAAAAAAGAAAGAAAGAGAGAAGGAAAGAATGAACGAAAGAAAGAATGAAGGAAGGAAGTAAAGAAAGAAAGAGAGAAAGACAGAAAGAAAGTAAGAAAGAAAGAAAGAAAACAAGAAAGAAGGAAAGACTGAAGGAAGGAAAGATGGAAGGCAGGAAAGAAAGAAAAACTAAAGAAAGAAGGAAACAGGGAAACAAGGAAACAAGGAAACAAGGAAAGAAGCAAGGAAAGAAGGAAAGAAACAAAGAAAGAAGGAAGGAAAGAAAGAAAGACAGAAAGAAAGGAAGAAAGAAACAAAGCAAGAAAGAAACAAAGAAAGAAAGAGAGAAAGAAGGTAAGAATGAAGGAAAAAACTAAAGAAACAAAGAGAAAAAGAGAGAAAGAAAGAAAGAAAAAAGGTAGGAGGGAAAGAGGGAAACAAGGAAACAAACCAACAAGGAAAGAAGAAAGGAAAGAAAGAAAGAAGGGAGGAAAGAAAGACAGAAAGAAAGACAGAAAGAAAGGAAGAAAGAAAGAGCGAAAGAAAGAAAGAAGGAAGGGAAAAAAGAAGGAAGGAAAGACAGAAGGAAAGAAGGAAACAAAAAAAGGAAAGAAGGAAAAAAAAGGAAAGAAAGAAAGAAAGAAAGTCAAACAGAAAGTAAAAAAGAAAAAAGAAAGAAAGTAAGAAAGACAGAAAGAAAGAAAGATAGAAAGAAAGAAAGAGAGAGAGAAAGAAAGAAACACAGAAAGAAAGACAGAAAGAAAGAAATCAAGAAAGAAAGAGCGAAAGAAAGAAAGAAAGAAGGAAAAAAAGAAGGAAGGAAGGAAAGAAGGAAACAAAGAAGAAAGGAAAGAAGGAAGGAAAGAAAGAAAGAAGGAAAGAAAGAAAGAAAGAAAGAGAGAAAGACAGAAAGAAAGAAAGATAGAAAGAAAGAATGAAAGACAAAAAAGAAAGAAAGAAAGAAAGAATGAAAGAACGAAAGAAAGAAAGAAAGAGAGAGAAAGAAAGAAAGAAAGAAATAAAGAAAGAAAGTTAGAAAGAGAGAAAGAAAGAAACAAAGAAACAAAGAAAGAAGGAAAGAAAGAAAGACACAAATAAAGAAAGAATGAATGAAACAAAGAAGGAATGACAGAATCAAAGAAAGAAGGAAAGAAGTAAAGAAAGAAAGAGAGAAAGAAACAAAGAAACAAACAAACAACCAAACAAAGAAATAAAGAAAGAAACAAAGAAAGAAAGAAAGAAAGAAAGAAATAAAGACAGAAAGAGCGAAAGAAAGAAAGAAGGAAGGATAAAAAGAAGGAAGGAAAGAAAGAAGGAAAGAAGGAAACAAAAAAAGGAAAGAAGGAAGGAAAGAAGGAAAGAAAGAAAGAAAGACAAACAGAAAGTAAAAAACAAAAAAAGAAAGAAAGTAAGAAAGACAGAAAGAAATAAAGAAAGAAAGAAAGAAAGAAAGAAAGAAAGAAAGAAAGAAAGAAAGAATGAAAGAGAGAGAGAAAGAAAGAAAGACAGAAAGAAAGACAGAAAGAATGAAATCAAGAAAGAAAGAGCGAAAGAAAGAAAGAAAGAAGGAAGGAAAAAAAGAAGGAAGGAAGGAAAGAAGGAAACAAAGAAAAAAGGAAAGAAGGAAAGAAGGAAAGAAGGAAAGTAAGAAAGAAAGAGAGAAAGAAAGACAGAAAGTAAGAAGGAAAGAAAGAAAGACAAAAAAGAAAGAAAGAAAGAACGAACGAAAGAAAGAAAGAGAGAGAAAGAAAGAAAGGTAGAAAGAATGAAAGAAAGAATAAAAAAGAAAGAGAGAAAGTAAAGAAAGATGGAGGAACAGACAGAAAGATAGAAAGAAAGACAGATAGAAAGAAAGAAAGAAATAAAGAAAGAAAAAAGAAAGAAAGAAAGTTAGAAAGAAAGAAACAAACAAACAAAGAAAGAAGGAAAGAAAGACACAAACAAAGAAAGAATGAATGAAAGAAAGATTGAATGACAGAATCAAAGAAAGAAGGAAAGAAAGAAGGCAAGAAGTAGAGAAAGAAAGAGAGAAAGAAACAAAGATACAAACAAACAATCAAAAAAATAAAGAAAGAAACAAAGAAAGAAAGAAAGAAAGACAGGAAGAAAGAAGGAAACAAAGAAAGTAAAGAAGGAAGGAAAGAAAGAAAGATAGAAAGAAAGAAAGAAAGAAAGAAAGACAGAAAGAATGAAAGAAAGAAATAAAAGAAAGAAAGACAGAAGGAAGGAAAGAAGGAAGGAAGTTAAGAAAGAAGGAAACAAGGGAAGAAGAAAGGAAAGAAGCAAAGAAGGAAGGAAAGAAGGAAAGAAAGACAATAAGAGAGAAAGAAAGAAAGAAAGAAAGACAGAAAGAAAGAAAGAAAGAAAGAAAGAAAGAAAGAAAGAAAGAAAGAAAGAAAGAAAGAAAGAAAGAGAGAAAGAAAGAAACACAGAAAGAAAGAGAAATAGAAGGAAAGAGCGATAGATAGAAAGAAAGAAGGAAGGTAAAAAAGAAGGAAGGAAAAAAAGAAGGAAAGAAAGATTGAAAGAAAGAAAGAAAGAATGAAAAAAGGTAAGGAAGAAGGAAAGAAGTATAGAAAGAGAAAAAGAGAGAAAGACAGATAGAAAGACAGAAAGAAAGATAGAAAGAAAGAAAGAAAAAAGAACGAAAGAAAAACACACAGAAAGAAAAAAAAAGGAATGAAAGACAGAAGGAAGGAAGGAAGGAAGGAAGGAAAGAAAGAAGGAAGGCAAGGAAGAAGGAAGGAAAGAAAGAAGGAAACAAGGGAACAAGGAAAGAAATAAAGAAGGAAGGAAGAAGGAAAGAAATACAGAAAGAGAGAAAGAAAGAAAATGAAAGAAAGAAAGAAAGAAAGAAAGAAAGAAAGAAAGAAAGAAAGAAAGAAAGACACAGAAAGATTGAAAGAAAGAGAAAATTAAGTAAGGAAGACAGAAAGAACGAAACAAAGAAAGAGAGATAGAAAGAAGGATGGAAAGAAAGAAAAATAGAACGAAGGAAAGAAGGTATGTAAGAAGGAAAAGAGTAAAGAAAGAAAGAGAAAAAAAGAGAAAGAAAGTAAGTAAGAAAGAGAGAAAGAAAGAAAGAAAGAAAGAGAAGAAGATAGAAAGAAAGTAAGTAAGAAAGAGAGAAAGAAAGAAAGAAAGAAAGAAAGATAGAAAGAAAGAAAGAGAGAAAGAAAGAAAGGAAGAAAGAGAGAGAGAAAGAAAGAAAGAGAGAAAGAAAGAAAGACAGAAAGAGAGGCGGAAATAAAGATAGAAAGAAAGAAAGAAAGAAGGAAAGAAAGAAGGAAAGAAAGAAATGAAGGAAAACAGAAAGAAAAATTGAAACAATGAAAGAAAGAGAGAGAAAGAAAGATAGATATAAAGAAGGAATAAAGAAACAAACAAAGAAAGAATTAATGAAAGTAAGAAGGAATGTAATGATCAAAGAAAGAAAGGAAGAAAGAAACAGAGAAAGAAAGAAAGAAAGGAAGGAAGAAAGAAATAAAGAAAGAAAGAAAGAGAGAAAGAAAGAAACACAGAAAGAAAAACAGAAAAAACAAAGAAAGAAAGAAAGATATAAACAAAGAGAGAGAGAGAAAGAAGGAAGGAATGAAATAAAGAATGAAGGAAAGAAAGAAGGAAACTACGAAACAAAGAAGACAGGAAAGAAATATAGTAGGAAAGAAAGAAAGATAGAAACAAACAAACAAAGAGAGAAAGAAAGAAACACAGAAAGAAAAAGAGAAAGAACCAGCGATAGAAAGAAAGAAAGAAGGAAGGGAAAAAAAGGAAGGAAAGAAAGAAGGAAACAAAGAAGGAATTAAACAAAAATGGAAAGAAAGAAAGAAATAAGGAAGGAAAGAAAGAAAGAAACAAACAAACAAGCAAACAAAGAAAGAAAAAATGAGAGAAAGAAAGAAAGACAAAAAGAAAGACAGAAAGAAAGAAAGGAAGAAAGATAGAAAGAAAGAAAGAAATAAAGAAAGAAAGAAACAAAGAAATAAAGAGAGAAAGAAAGACAGAAAGAAAGAAAGAAAGAAAGACAGAAAGAAAGAAAGAAAAAGAGAAGGAAAGAAAGAGAGAAAGAAAGAAAGAAAGAAAGGAAGACAGCAAGAAAGAAACATAGAAAGAAAGAAAGAAAGAGAGTGCGAAAGAAAGAAGAAAGGAAAGAAAAGAAGAAGGAAGGAAAGAAAGAAGGAAATAAGGAAACAAAGAAAGAAGGAAAGAAGGAAAGAAAAAAGAAAGAAATAAAGAAAGAAAGAAATTAATAAAAGTGAAGGAAAGAAAGAAAGAGAGAAGGAAAAAAGAAGGACAGAAACAAAGAAAGAAAGAAAGAAAGAGAGTGCGAAAGAAAGAAGGAAGGAAAAGAAGAAGGAAGTAAAGAAAGAAGGAAACAAAGAGAGAAGGAAACAAAAATGGAAAGACAGAAAGAAATAAGGAAGAAGAGAAGAAAGAAAGAAAGAAAGAAGGAAGGAACGAAAGAAAGAATGAAAGAAAGAAAGACAGAAAGGAAGAAAGAAAGAAAGAAGGAAAGAAAGACAGAAAAAAGAAGAAGGAAAGAAAGAGAGAAAAAAAGAGAGAAAGTAGAAGGAAAGAAAGAGAGAAAAAAAGAAAGACAGAAGCAAGAAAGGAAAGATTGAAGGAAGGGAAGAAAGAAGGAAACAAGGTAACAAAGAAAGATGTAAAAAAGTAGTGAAAGAAACAAAGAAGGAAAGAAAGATTGAAAGAAAGAAAGAAAGAACGAAAGAAAGAAAGACAGAAAGAATGAAAAAGGTAAGAAAGAAGGAAAGAAGTATAGAAAGAAAGAGAGAAAGGCAGAAAGAAAGACAGGATGAAAGATAGAAAGAAAGAAAGATAGAAAGAAAGAAAGAAGGTAAGTAAGAAGGAAAAAAGTGAAGAAAGAAAGAGAGAAAGAAAGAAAGAAAAAAGTAAGTAAGAAAGACAGAAAGAAAGAAAATAAAAAGACAGAAAGAAAGAGAGAAAGAAAGAAAGACAGAAAGAAAGACAGAAAGAAAGATAGAAAGAAAGATTGAAAGAAGGAAAGAAGGATAAAAAGAAGGAAGAAAAGAAAGAAGGAAAAAAGGAAACAAAGAAAGAAAGAAAGAAAGATAGATATAAAGAAGGAAAGAAAGAAACAAACAAAGAAAGAAAGAGACAAACAAACAATGGAACAATGAGACAAAGAAAGAAAGAAAGACAAAAATAAAGCCAGAAAGAAAGAAAGAAAGAAACACAGAAAGAAAGACAGAAAGAAAGAAAGAAAGAAAGAAAGAAAGAAAGAAAAAAGGTAGGAAGGAAAGATCGAAGGAAGGAAAGAAAGAATTAACAAGGAAACAAAGAAAAAGCAAAGAAGGAAGCAAAGAAGAAAGAAAGAGAGAAAGAAAGAAAGAAAGAAACAAACAAAGAAAGAAAGAAAGAAAGAAAGAAATACAGAAAGAAAAAAGGAAGAAAGAAAGTAAGAAAGAAAGAAAGAGAGAGCGAAAGAAAGAAGGAAGGAAAAGAAGAAGGAAGGAAAGAAAGAAAGAAGGAAACAAGGAATCAAAGAAAGAAGCAAAGAAGGAAGGAAAGCAACAAAGAAAGAAAGAAGGAAGGAAGGAAAGAAAGAAAAATTGAAAGAAAGAAGGACAGAAAGAAAGACAGAAAGAAAGAAAGAACGAAAGAAAGAAAGAAAGTAAGATGCAAAGAAAGAGAGAGATAGATAGAAAGAAAGAAAGAAAAAACAAAGGAAGAAAGAATGATATAAAGAAAGAGCGAAAGAAAGAAAGAAGGAAGGAAAGGATCAAAGAAAGAAGGAAACAAGGAAACAAAGAAAGAAAGAAGGAATAAAAGAAAAAAGAAAGAAAGAACGAGAGAGAGAAATAAAGAAAGAGAGTAAGAGAGACAGAAAGAGAGACAAAGAAAGAAAGAAAGATAGAAGGAAAGAAGGAAAGAAAGACAGAAAGAAAGAAAGAAAGGAAGATAGAAAGAAATAAATAAAGAAAAACAGAAAGAAAAATTGAAGCAAAGAAAGAAAGACAGAGAGAGAGAAAGAAAGGTAGATAGATATAAAGAAGGAAAGAAAGAAACAAACAAAGAATGAATGAAAGTAAGAAGGAATGAAACGATCAAAGAAAGAAAGCAAGAAAGAAAGAAAGAAAGAAAGAAAGGCAGGAAGAAACAAAGAAATAAAGAAAGAAAGAAAGAGAGAAAGAAAGAAGCACAGAAACAAAAACAGAAAAAACAAAGAAAGAATTACAGAAAGAGCGAAAGAAAGAAAGAAGGAATGAAATAAAGAATGAAGGAAGGAAAGAAGGAAACAACGAAACAAAGAAAGAAGGAAAGAAGGAAGGAAAGAAAGAAATAAAGATAGAAGGAAGGAAAGAAAGAAAGAAACAAACAAACAAAGAAAGAGATAAAGAAAGAAACACATAAAGAAAAAGAGAAAGAAAGAAAGGGCGATAGAAAGAAAGAAGGAAGGAGAAAAAGAAGGAACGAAAGAAAGAAGGAAATAAAGGAGGAATTAAACAAAAATGGAAAGAAAGAAAGAAATAAGGAAAGAAAGAAAGAAAGAAAAAAGAAAGAAACAAACAAAGAAGGAAAGAAAAGAAAGAAGGAAAGAAAGGAAGAAAGAAAGAAAGAAAAAAGAAAGACAGAAAGAAAGAAAGAAAGAGAGAGAGAGAGAAAGAAAGAAAGAGAGAAAGAAAGAAAGACAGAAAGAGAGACAGAAATAAAGATAGAAAGAAAGAGCGAAAGAAAGAAAGAAGGAAGGAAGGAAGGAAAAAAAGAAGGAAGGAAAGAAAGAAGGAAACAAGGAAACAAAGAAAGAAAGAAAGATAGAAAGAAAGAAGGAAAGAAAGAAAGAAAGAAAGAACGAATGAAAGAAAGAAAGAAAGAAAGTAAGAAAAACAGAAAGAAAAATTGAAACAATGAAAGAAAGGAGAGAGAAAGAAAGATAGATATAAAGAAGGAAAAAAGAAACAAACAAAGAAAGAATTAATGAAAGTAAGAAGGAATGTAAGGATCAAAGAAAGAAAGGAAGAAAGAAAGAAAGAAGGGAAGGAAGGAAGAAAGAAATAAAGAAAGAAAGAAAGAGAGAAAGAAAGAAACACAGAAAGAAAAACAGAAAAAACAAAGAAAAAAAGAAAGATACAAAGAAAGAGCGAAAGATAGAAAGAAGGAAGGAATGAAATAAAGAATGAAGGTAAGAGAGAAGGAAACTACGAATCAAAGGAGGAAGGAAAGAAAAATAGAAGGAAAGAAGGAAAGAAACAAACAAACAATGAGAGAAAGAAAGAAACACAGAAAGAAAAAGAGAAAGAAAGAAAGAGCGATAGAAAGAAAGAAAGAAGGAAGGAAAAAAAAGGAAGGAAAGAAAGAAGGAAACAAAGAAAGAATTAAACAAAAATGGAAAGAAAGAAAGAAATAAGGAAGGAAAGAAAGAAAGAAAGAAAGAAAGAAACAAACAAACAAACAAAGAAACAACGAGAGAAAGAAAGAAAGACAGAAAGAAAGACAGAAAGAAACAAAGAAAGAAAGAAAGAAATGAAGAAAGAAAGAAACAAAGAAATAAAGAGAGGAAGAAAGACAGAAAGAAAGAAAGAAAGACAGAAAGAAAGACAGAAAGAAAGAAAGATAAAGAGAAAGTGAGAAAGAAAGAAAGAAAGAAATAAAGGAAGACAGAAAGAAAGAAAGATAGAAAGAAAGAAAGACAGTGCGAAAGAAAGAAGCAAGGAAAGAAAAGAAGAAGGAAGGAAAGAAAAGAAGAAGGAAGGAAAGAAAGAAGGAAATAAGGAAACAAAGAAAGAAGGAAAGAAGTAAAGAAATAAGAAAGAAATAAAGAAAGAGAGAAATAAAAGAGAAGGAAACAAAAAAAGAGAGAAAGAAAGACAGAAAGAAAGAAGGAAAGAGAGTGCGAAAGAAAGAAGGAAGGAAAAGAAGAAGGATGGAAAGAAAGAAGGAAACAAAATTGGAAAGAAAAAAAGAAATAAGGAAGAAGAGAAGAAAGAAAGAAAGACAGAAAGAAAGAAAGAAGGAAGGAAGGAAGGAACGAAAGAAAGAATGAAAGAAAGAAAGAAAGAAAGACAGAATGGAAGAAAGAAGGAAAGAAAGACAGAAAGAATGAAGAAGGAAAGAAAGAGAGAAAAAAAGAAAGAAAGTAGAAGGAAAGAAAGAGAGAAAAAAAGAAAGACAGAAGGAAGAAAGGAAAGCACGAAGGAAGGGAAGAAAGAAGGAAACAAGGTAACAAAAAAAGATGTAAAAAAGTAGGGAAAGAAACAAAGAAGGAAAGAAAGATTGAAAGAAAGAAAGAAAGAAAGAAAGAATGAAAAAAGGTAAGAAAGAAGGAAAGAGGTATAGAAAGAAAGAGAAAAAAAAGAAAGGCAGAAAGAAAGATACGAAGAAAGATAGAAAGGAAGAAAGATAGAAAGAAAGAAGTTAAGTAAGAAGGAAAAAAGTTAAGAAAGAAAGAGGGAAAGAAAGAAAGTAAGTAAGAAAGACAGAAAGAAAGAAAGAAAGAAAGAAAGAAAGAAAGAAAGAAAGAGAGAAAGAGAGAAAGAAAGAAAGACAGAAAGAAAGACAGAAAGAAAGATAGAAAGAAGGAAAGAAGGATAAAAAGGAGGAAGGAAAGAAAGAAGGAAAAAAGGAAACAAAGAAAGAAAGAAAGAAAGAAAGAGAGAGAGAAAGAAAGAAAGATATAAAGAAGGAAAGAAAGAAACAAACAAAGAAAGAAAGAAATAAACAAACAATGGAACAATGAGAGAAAGAAAGAAAGAAAGACAAAAAGAAAGCCAGAAAGAAAGAAAGAAACACAGAAATAAAAAAAAGAAAGAAAGAAAGAAAGAAAGAAAAAAGGAAGGAAGGAAAGAACGACGGAAAGAAAGAAGGAAACAAGGAAACAGAGAAAGAAGCAAAGAAGGAAGCAAAGAAAAAAGAAAGAAACAAACAAACAAAGTAAGAAAGAAAGAAATAAAGAAAGAAAAAAGGAAAGAAAGGAAGTAAGAAAGAAAGAAAGAAAGACAGAGAGAGCGAAAGAAAGAAGGAAGAAAGGAAAAGAAGAAGAAAGGAAAGAAAGGAGGAAACAAGGAATCAAAGAAAGAAGCAAAGAAGGAAGGAAAGCAACAAAGAAAGAAAGAAGGAAGGAAGGAAAGAAAGAAAGAAAGAAAGAAAGAAAGAAGGACAGAAAGAAAGACAGAAAGAAAGAAAGAACGAACGAAAGAAAGAAAGTAAGAAACGAAGAAAGAGAGAGATAGATAGAAAGAAAGAAAGAAAAAACAAAAGAAGAAAGAATGATATAAAGAAAGAGCGAAAGAAAGAAAGAAGGTAGGAAATAAAAAGAATGAAGGAAAGAAAGAAGGAATGAAAGGATCAAAGAAAGAAAGAAGGAATAAAAGAAAAAAGAAGGAAAGAAAGAGAGAAAGAAAGAGAGAAAGAAAGACAGAAAGAGAGACATAAAGAAAGAAAGAAAGAAAGAAGGAAAGAAAGAAAGAAAGAGCGAAAGAAAGAAAGAAGGAAGGAAAAAAAGAAGGAAGGAAAGAAAGAAAGAAAGAAAGAAAGAAAGAAAGAAAGAAAGAATGAAAGAAAGATAGAAAGAAAGAAAGAAAGAAAGGAAGGAAGAATGAAAGAATGAAAAATGTAAGAAAGAAGGAAAGAAGTATAGAAAGAAAGAGAAAAAGAGAGAAAGGCAGAAAGAAAGACAGGAAGAAAGATAGAAAGAAAGAAAGATAGATAGAGAGAAAGAAAGAAAGAAGGTAAGTAAGAAGGAAAAACGTGAAGAAAGAAAGAGAGAAAGAAAGAAAGAAAGAAAGTAAGTAAGAAAGACAGAAAGAAAGAAAGAAAAAAGAGAGAAAGAAAGAGAGAAAGAAAGAAAGACAGAAAGAAAGACAGAAAGAAAGATAGAAAGAAAGATTGAAAGAAGGAAGGAAGGACAAAAAGAAGGAAGAAAAGAGAGAAGGAAAAAAGGAAACAAAGAAAGAAAGAAAGAAAGAGAGAAACAAAGAAAGATAGATATAAAGAAGGAAAGAAAGAAACACACAAAGAAAGAAAGAAACAAACAAACTAACAATGGAACAATGAGACAAAGAAAGAAAGAAAGAGAGACAAAAATAAAGCCAGAAAGAAAGAAAGAAACACAGAAAGAAAGACAGAAAGAAAGAAAGAAAGAGAGAAAGAAAGAAAGAAAGAAGAAAGATAGGAAGGAAAGAAGGAACAAAGGAAAGAAAGAAGGAACAAGGAAACAAAGAAAAAGCAAAGAAGGAAGCAAAGAAGAAAGAAAGAGAGAAAGAAAGAAAGAAACAAAGAAAGAAAGAAAGAAAGAAAGAAATAAAGAAAGAAAAATAGGAAGAAAGAAAGTAAGAAAGAAAGAAAGAGAGAGCGAAAGAAAGAAGGAAGGAAGGAAAAGAAGAAGGAAGGAAAGAGAGAAGGAAACAAGGAATCAAAGAAAGAAGCAAAGAAGGAAGGAAAGCAACAAAGAAGGAAAGAAGGAAGGAAAGAAAGAAAAAATGAAAGAAAGAAGGACAGAAAGAAAGACAGAAAGAAAGAAAGAACGAAAGAAAGAAAGAAAGTAAGAAACAAAGAAAGAGAGAGATAGATAGAAAGAAAGAAAGAAAAAACAAAGGAAGAAAGAATGATATAAAGAAAGAGCGAAAGAATGAAGGAAGGAAGGAAAGGATCAAAGAAAGAAGGAAACAAGGAAACAAAGAAAGAAAGAAGGAATAAAAGAAAAAAGAAAGAAAGAACGAGAGAGAGAAATAAAGAAAGAGAGAAAGAAAGACAGAAAGAGAGACAGAAAGAAAGAAAGATAGAAGGAAAGAAGGAAAGAAAGAAAGAAAGAGCGAAAGAAAGAAAGAAGGAAGGAAGGAAAAAAGAAGGAAGTAAAGAAAGAAAGAATGAATGAAAGAAAGATAGAAAGAAAGAATGAAAGAAAGAAAGAAAGAAAGAAAGAAAGAAAGAAAGGAAGATAGAAAGAAAGAAATAAAGAAAAACAGAAAGAAAAATTGAAGCAAAGAAAGAAAGAAAGAGAGAGAGAAAGAAAGGTAGATATATATAAAGAAGGAAAGAAAGAAACAAACAAAGAATGAATGAGAGTAAGAAGGAATGAAAGGATCAAAGAAAGAAAGCAAGAAAGAAAGAAAGAAAGAAAGAAAGGAAGGAAGAAAGAAAGAAATAAAGAAAGAAAGAAAGAGAGAAAGAAAGAAACACAGAAACAAAAACAGAAAAAACAAAGAAAGAATTACAGAAAGAGCGAAAGAACGAAAGAAGGAAGGAATGAAATAAAGAATGAAGGAAGGAAAGAAGGAAACAACGAAACAAAGAAAGAAGGAAAGAAGGAAGGAAAGAAAGAAATAAAGATAGATGGAAAGAAAGAAACAAAGAAACAAACAAACAAAGAGATAAAGAAAGAAACACATAAAGAAAAAGAGAAAGAAAGAAAGAGCGATAGAAACAAAGAAGGAAAGAAAGAAAGAAGGAAAGAAAGAAAGAAAGAAAGAAAGAAAGAAAGAAAAAAAGAAAAACAGAAAGAAAGAAAGAAAGAAAGAAAGAAAGAGAGAGAGAGAGAAAGAAAGAAAGAGAGAAAGAAAGAAAGACAGAAAGAGAGACAGAAATAAAGATAGAAAGAAAGAAAGAGCGAAAGAAAGAAAGAAGGAAGGAAGGAAAAAAAGAAGGAAGGAAAGAAAGAAGGAAACAAGGAAACAAAGAAAGAAAGAAAGATAGAAAGAAAGAAGGAAAGAAAGAAAGAAAGAAAGAAAGAACGAATGAAAGAAAGAAAGTAAGAAAAACAGAAAGAAAAATTGAAACAATGAAAGAAAGAATTAGAGAGAAAGAAAGATAGATATAAAGAAGGAAAAAAGAAACAAACAAAGAAAGAATTAATGAAAGTAAGAAGGAATGTAAGGATCAAAGAAAGAAAGGAAGAAAGAAAGAAAGAAAGAAGGGAAGGAAGGAAGAAAGAAATAAAGAAAGAAAGAAAGAAAGAGAGAAAGAAAGAAACACAGAAAGAAGAACAGAAAAAACAAAGAAAAAAAGAAAGATACAAAGAAAGAGCGAAAGATAGAAAGAAGGAAGGAATGAAATAAAGAATGAAGGAAAGAGAGAAGGAAACTACGAATCAAAGAAGGCAGGAAAGAAAAATAGAAGGAAAGAAAGAAAGAAACAAACAAACAATGAGAGAAAGAAAGAAACACAGAAAGAAAAAGAGAAAGAAAGAAAGAGCGATAGAAAGAAAGAAAGAAAGAAGGAAGGAAAAAAAAGGAAGGAAAGAAAGAAGGAAACAAAGAAAGAATTAAACAAAAATGGAAAGAAAGAAAGAAATAAGCAAGGAAAGAAAGAAAGAAAGAAACAAACAAACAAACAAAGAAACAAAGAGAGAAAGAAAGAAAGAAAGACAGAAAGAAAGACAGACAGAAACAAAGAAAGAAAGAAAGAAATGAAGAAATAAAGAAACAGAAATAAAGAGAGGAAGAAAGACAGAAAGAAAGAAAGAAGAAAGAAAGAAAGACAGAAAGAAAGACAAAGAAAGACAGAAAGAAAGAAAGATAAAGAGAAAGTGAGAAAGAAAGAAAGAAAGAAAGGAAGACAGAAAGAAAGAAAGATAGAAAGAAAGACAGTGCGAAAGAAAGAAGCAAGGAAAGAAAAGCAGAAGGAAGTAAAGAGAAGAAGAAGGAAGGAAAGAAAGAAGGAAATAAGGAAACAAAGAAAGAAGGAAAGAAGTAAAGAAAAAAGAAAGAAATAAAGAAAGAAATAAATAAAAGAGAAGGAAACAAAAAAAGAGAGAATGAAAGACAGAAAGAAAGAAAGAAAGAAAGAAAGAAAGAAAGAAAGAAAGAAAGAAAGAAAGAAAGAAAGAAAGAAAGAGAGTGCGAAAGAAAGAAGGAAGGAAAAGAAGAAGGATGGAAAGAAAGAAGGAAACAAAATTGGAAAGAAATAAGGAAGAAGAGAAGAAAGAAAGAAAGACAGAAAGAAAGAAAGAAAGAAAGAAAGAAAGAAAGAAAGAAGGAAGGAACGAAAGAAAGAATGAAAGAAAGAAAGAAAGAAAGAAAGATAGAAAGAAAGACAGAAAGGAAGAAAGAAGGAAAGAAAGACAGAAAGAAAGAAGAAGGAAAGAAAGAGAGAAAAAAAGAAAGAAAGTAGAAGGAAAGAAAGAGAGAAAAAAAGAAAGGCAGAAGGAAGAAAGGAAAGAACGAAGGAAGGGAAGAAAGAAGGAAACAAGGTAACAAAGAAAGATGTAAAAAAGTAGGGAAAGAAACAAAGAAGGAAAGAAAGATTGAAAGAAAGAAAGAAAGAAAGAAAGAATGAAAAAAGGTAAGAAAGAAGGAAAGAAGTATAGAAAGAAAGAGAAAAAGAAAGAAAGGCAGAAAGAAAGATACGAAGAAAGATAGAAAGGAAGAAAGATAGAAAGAAAGAAGGTAAGTAAGAAGGAAAAAGGTTAAGAAAGAAAGAGGGAAAGAAAGAAAGTAAGTAAGAAAGACAGAAAGAAAGAAAGAAAGAAAGAAAGAAAGAAAGAAAGAAAGAAAGAGAGAAAGAAAGAAAGAAAGAAAGAAAGAAAGAAAGAAAGAAAGAAAGAAAGAAAGAAAGAAAGAGAGAAAGAAAGACAGAAAGAAAGACAGAAAGAAAGATAGAAAGAAGGAAAGAAGGAAGGAAGGATAAAAAGAAGGAAGGAAAGAAACAAAGAAAAAAGGAAACAAAGAAAGAAAGAAAGAAAGAGAGAAAGAAGGAAAGAAAGAAAGATATAAAGAAGGAAAGAAAGAAACAAACAAAGAAAGAAAGAAACAAACAAACAATGGAACAATGAGAGAAAGAAAGAAAGACAAAAAGAAAGCCAGAAAGAAAGAAAGGAAGAAACACAGAAAGAAAGACAGAAAGAAAGAAAGAAAGAAAGAAAAAAGGAAGGAAGGAAAGAACGAAGGAAAGAAAGAAGGAATCAAGGAAACAGAGAAAGAAGCAAAGAAGGAAGCAAAGAAAAAGGAAAGAGAGAAAGAAAGAAACAAAGTAAGAAAGAAAGAAAGAAATAAAGAAAGAAAAAAACAAAGAAAGAAAGTAAGAAAGAAAGAAAGAAAGAGAGAGCGAAAGAAAGAAAGAAGAAAGGAAAACAAGAAGGAAGGAAAGAAAGAAGGAAACAAGGAATCAAAGAAAGAAGCAAAGAAGGAAGGAAAGCAACAAAGAAAGAAAGAAGGAAGGAAGGAAAGAAAGAAAGAAATAATGAAAGAAAGAAGGACAGAAAGAAAGACAGAAAGAAAGAAAGAACGAACGAAAGAAAGAAAGAAAGTAAGAAACGAAGAAAGAGAGAGATAGATAGAAAGAAAGAAAAAACAAAGGAAGAAAGAATGATATAAAGAAAGAGCGAAAGAAAGAAAGAAGGTAGGAAATAAAAGGAATGAAGGAAAGAAAGAAGGAATGAAAGGATCAAAGAAAGGAGGAAACAAGGAAACAAATAAAGAAAGAAGGAATAAAAGAAAAAAGAAAGAAAGAAAGAAAGAAAGAAAGAAAGAGAGAGAGAAAGAAAGAAAGAAAGAGAGAAAGAAAGAAAGACAGAAAGAGAGACAGAAAGAAAGAAAGAAAGAAGGAAGGAAAGAAGGAAAGAAAGAAAGAAAGAGCGAAAGAAAGAAAGAAGGAAGGAAGGAAAAAAAGGAAGGAAAGAAAGAAAGAAAGAATGAAAGAAAGATAGAAAGAAAGAAAGAAAGAAAGAAACAAAGAAAGGAAGAAAGAAAGAAAGATTGAAAGAAAGAAAGAAAGAAAAACAGAAAGAAAAATTGAAACAAAGACAGAAAGAGAGAGAGAAAGAAAGGTAGATAGATATAAAGAAGGAAAGAAAGAAACAAACAAAGAAAGAATGAATGAAAGTAAGAAGGAATGAAAGGATGAAGCTAGAAATAGTCGTTGTTCGCTTCTCGATGTATCGCCATTGATGCTTAAATGTCGTTGGTCTCGTTGTCGCCCGTTGATTTGGTTCTTTCCCGCTAGCTCAGCTTGAGATCTCTTTATTTATCTCGGGTACGCGCAGGTGTTATCAAATAGACTACCCAAGAAAACCTTTATATATTGTTTATTGCATCTTAGATATTTTCGGGAGCTATGCCGATTGTATATGTAGAGGAATCGCACTCACGTCCGCACAGCACAACCTGCAGCACTGGTCTGGGGTGAGTAGTGACGCTTTCTGGCGTCCCCAAGCTAGGAAAACCGTTCTCTCCCAATTTGAATGTCATGACGTCATCCAAGAAAGCCTCGTATCCAAAATGCTATTTCCTTTTCCCGCAATTTAGAAATGTCCCTTTCTATTATAACATGTTCTTTTATGAATTTCGAATATATAATTACCTTTTTAGGATTAAACGATGTTTACTTTATATTTTATTAAATATATCGCGCGACTTTTAAGGTTGGTAGACCTGACTTTCGAACGTGTATTTAAACTATGTAGTATGACGTCATGACTCGCTAATTTCAAACCAATAATGTGTTTATCCTACAAATTTAACGACTATTATTTACTCATATCTTGCTCACCTTACAACACTTGCTACTCTATTATCTATGTATGTTATTACTCAACACTTATCGCAAATCTCACATCCGGCAATTAAATTAAAACGTGTCTTTATCAAGCCCATTCGATTGGAAATCTAAATTTCGGTATCAAATGCCCCCATTTATGTTATTTTATTATTTTATAATAAAATAATGTAAATGTCTTGCCCGAAAGAAAAATTAAAAATTACTCCTGTATTTTGAATAATCAGCAACACTCCCATTATATACAATTTTCAATTACACTGTTTTGAAATTGGTTATTAACATATCTTCTCATTAATCTTTTTAACATGACAAACAATTGTACACTTGACTAAACATTAATCCTTAAATACTAATTATAATATGTTATGGTTTCTTCTGTGAAGCTTTTATATAAAGGTTAAATTTCAAGAGTCTTTCTTTATACTTCCTTCTTTTAGTTCATGTTTGCTCACTTCGCTCTCACTATCACTTGCACTGTGATTTTTCACTTTTGTTATTGTAACACATATCTGTACTAGATTCTTTAAGCACTAAAATGTACATATATTTATATAAATCCATTACACTCTTCAGACAAGTTCTTTCTTTGTCTTGTGGTGATAACTATCTATACATCTAAATATTTTAACAAATGTTTACAAAGTAAATATTCTGTTTTCTCTCTATGCGGAGATGAACATTTTAACAATCTTTCTGAAGCTGTTATTGTGAGCTCTATACAATACATTTTTAAGCTCTTTGTAGTAGATAGCAATTCACATTCTGCATTTTTCATGAATATGTAAGTACCTGACCAATATATGGTTTTCAAGTAAGCTAACATTTAAATTTTAATGCAAAGCTGATTGGGCGCCAATATACAAATGACACTTCGATTTTTTTTTTTTTTTTTTTTTTTTTTTTTTTTTTTTTTTTTTTTTTTTTTTTACATTAAATCAAGGTTCCAAGGTACCACACGGTTTCTTGTATGGTCGAAGGAGTTGTTTATGCCATCTTCCCAGACATTTTTCATTTTTAACATCTTTTAATTCATAGGTATGATAACCAAATTTTGATATAATTTCTGCAGGACCTTTATATAACAATTCCATCCTTTTGTTCCTACCTCGCAAGGCACTTGATAACTTATGGTCTTTAACTAGTACCCAATCGCCTATCTTAGGTTCCCATTTATGTTTTCTACTCTTTTTCTTTAATTTTCGCTTCTCTGCCTTTTTCTTGATTCGTTCAAAAGCAATTTTCGCTCTTTCTTCTTCACTTAACTGAATGTCATTAATTTTGAGTATTTTTGGTACCCCGATCAATATTGGTTCTGGTTCAATTCCTAACATTAATTTTATTGGTGCAAACCCAGTAGTTACATTAATGGTGTGATTTATAATCTTTTCTATCAATGGACAATATTTCACCCAATCCTTGTGATTATGATGTGTAAGTACACGTAAATAAATTCCTATATCTCGGAGGACACGTTCTGTTGGATTCCCTGATGGAAAGTATGAGGAACAATAATTTAGTTTTCTCACGTCTAATTTCACCCTAATCTTTCCATTGGCCTTATTTACAATACATAGGGGATTCACAAATTCTGAATTTGAAATCTTAATAACCTCATCTTCTAACATTGACTTTATAACTGCATCTACCTCTTCTCTTATTTTACTAGGGATAGCTCTCGCTTTATGTGTAAAAGGTTTGATAGGTATCATCTCAAACGAATGAGTATAAATATTACATTTACCAGGTTTCTCAGAGAATACTTCTTTATTTCGGATTAATATTTCAAACAGTTTATCCCTCTGTTGTTCATTTAGTTGATCAGCCTGAGTTACTTTTTCCCGCAATAATTCTTCTAAGTCTTCACTACTCTCCCTATCATAGTACCTAGTTGCGTCAGAAAACCTCAAATTGTCTATGAAATCATTTTTATCCCATTCTACATTTTCTTTATTATCGATACTGTACTCTTTGACATTTACTTCAGTTAATTCCATAGCTCCTACTTTAACATATTCTACAAAGAATGTATCCCCTTGGATTTCTTCTTCCTCTTTTTCTCGTACAATAGTTTCTGAACTACTATCTTCCACAAAAGGCACTATAATGGTCTCATCTTCAACTTTCATTTCTAGAATCATGTTTTTAAAATTCACCACAGCTTCCCAGGCATAAAGACAATCGCAACCTATTATAATATCTGTCACAAGTCTTCCTACAATCAGAAATAAAATTCCTAGTATTCTCCCATTTATTTCAATATTTATCATTGCTTGAAATTTTACTCTCTCTTTTCGTTTTCCCACAGCTAGCGAGCAATATATCCCATTAACTGGTAAAGACATTACTTTAAAACCACTACTTTATAAATTATCATAAAAATTTTGTGAGCATACTGTGCTATTTGATCCCGTATCTATAATTGCATTGTATTGTTTTCCATTTACTCCAATTTTGATTTTAGGTGGATCTCCTACTTTTTCGTTTTCGTCGATTCTATTTTTACATTCTCTTTTCTTTTGTATCATCATTTGCCTTCCAGGACTATTTATTTCCGAGTACTTATCACAATCATTACTAGGATACCCAGTTCTCACTGAAGGCGCGTTTGACCGGGTCTGGCGTTTCCCTGATTTTTAGGTATGGCTCCTGTACTATTTCCCGAATTGTTACTTCTGTTTTCCTGCATTAAATCGGGGTTACTTCCTACCATGTTTTTGACCGTGTTAATGGCCTCAACCATTTCAGCATTTTCGGGGGAATTTCGTCCATTAGAATACCTTTCTCCCTGTCTTGGTGACCTCGGTCTAAACTCATTATCTCCGTTTGTCCAATACCCATCATTTGAATTTCTACTATGTCCAAAATAACGTCCCCGTCTACCTCGATCAAATCTATTTGTATTTATATAATTCACCCTTATATTTCTTCCCCTTTGATTACCATTTCTATTTTGGTGATGCCCTTCCTGGTTATATCTACCTTGATTTTCCCACCGGAATGATTCCATCCTTGGTACTGGTCCCTTATATCTTTCCCTAATCTCACTTCTATTCTGATAATACTGTGCCCCTTGCCCGAAAGAATTGACAGTTTCTTTTCCTTCATATTTATTTCCAAATGCGTGTTTTGGCTTATTGACTTCTAAGGCTGATAATAATTCGATCATAGCTGCAATGCTATCGGGTCGGGCTATGATTAGGTAGTGTTGAAGCGTTTCCGGAAAATGTGGAGTAACTATATTTATTAGATCTTTTTCATCTAAGGGAGGATCCAACATCTTCGATTTTCTCGCTATTCTCATAAAATAGTTTACCATCGATTCCTCCGATCTAGGATTAAACTTTCCATTGCTTAATTCGACTCTAATATTAGCCTGCCTACTAGCTCCCCAATATCTGGTTAAAAAGATGTTCCTAAAGGTCCCGTAATCATTATTGTTACCCATAGAAAGGCCTAGCCAATTGGCAGCATTACCCTTTAGGCATTTTCTTACTATCACCATCTTGTACTCCTCTGGTATACGTTTCACCGTGAAGTACTCTTGTAACCCTTCTAAAAAGGCTTTAGGATCATCTGAATCTTCATTTTCAAAAACTGGAGGTGTCATTTCATTTAAGACATGGTTAGGCCAATGTAAATTTGAATCTTCACCTATCCCTGAGCTATTTCCGAGATCCGAATGGGAATTACTGTTACCCCTATTTTGCATCGAAATGTCAGCTGATACACCTGGTATTGCCTCGTTTCTTGCAACTTCATTACTAAATTTGTTCTGATTACATGCATTTTCATTTAATTTCAAATTTTCTAAGGCCTCTTTTACCTGAGTAATTTCTGTTACTACTCCTTTTATTTGGTCTGTAACATCCTCCAAATTTCTAGCCTGCCTTTCACTTTCTACATCAGATCTTTCTATTCTAACTTTACACCCCTGTAACTCTTCTCTAATTTCTTCCCTTTGTTTGTCTAATCTATATGTTACTTTTTCCCTTTCTTTATCTAATTTTTTCACTCACTTGTTGACCTAATTTCTTTTCAGAATTCTTTACTTCTTGCCTTATTGTCTCTAATTCTCCCTTAACCTGTTCTCTATTTTCTTTTACTTCACTACTGACTTTATTAATTTCCTCCCTAACTTCTTCCCTAAAGGTTTCTAAAGCTCTCTTCTGATTTTCCAATTGCATTCCCAATTCCTGTTGTCCCTTCTCTAATTTCTGTCCTAACTCAGTTCTTAATTCTTTACTAGTTTCATCTATCTTTTCCATTATCTTTTGAAACATATTCTCTATTCCTGACATAATCGCTGGCCTTTCTGAATTACTACTAAACATTTCTGAGCTACCTCTAGGTGTTTCTCTAACGTTCTGATCTTCTACTTCTTGGCATATTCTGCTACCAATTACATTCTGATTATATTCTTCCATCCTAACTACACTTTTCTCAATTTCCGGACTCTCAAAACCTAGAAAATCGCTATCACTGTCTTCCATTTCTAAACTATTTACACGTGTTTTTCTACTCACCAATATTTCACTTTTTTTTTTTTTTTTTTTTTTTTTTTTAACTGCACTTAAACTTGTTCACTACACGTTTCACAGATGTTCACACGCTGGGCACCTTCTTGTCTGCTGGCTCGATGCTGGCCTGGTCGTCTTGGGGTTGGTCCATTCTTTCGACGCCACACGTTGGGTCACCTTCTTGTTTGCTGGTTCTATGCTGGCTTGGTCGTCTTGGGGTTGGTCTATTCACTCGACGCCCCACGTTGGGCGCCATTTGAAGCTAGAAATAGTCGTTGTTCGCTTCTCGATGTATCGCCATTGATGCTTAAATGTCGTTGGTCTCGTGGTCGCCCGTTGATTTGGTTCTTTTTCCGCTAGCTCAGATTGAGATCTCTTTATTTATCTCGGGTACGCGCAGGTGTTATCAAATAGACTACCCAAGAAAACCTTTATATATTGTTTATTGCATCTTAGATATTTTCGGGAGCTATGCCGATTGTATATGTAGAGGAATCGCACTCACGTCCGCACAGCACAACCTGCAGCACTGGTCTGGGGTGAGTAGTGACGCTTTCTGGCGTCCCCAAGCTAGGAAAACCGTTCTCTCCCAATTTGAATGTCATGACGTCATCCAAGAAAGCCTCGTATCCAAAATGCTATTTCCTTTTCCCGCAATTTAGAAATGTCCCTTTCTATTATAACATGTTCTTTTATGAATTTCGAATATATAATTACCTTTTTAGGATTAAACGATGTTTACTTTATATTTTATTAAATATATCGCGCGACTTTTAAGGTTGGTAGACCTGACTTTCGAACGTGTATTTAAACTATGTAGTATGACGTCATGACTCGCTAATTTCAAACCAATAATGTGTTTATCCTACAAATTTAACGACTATTATTTACTCATATCTTGCTCACCTTACAACACTTCCTGCTCCATTATCTATGTATGTTATTACTCAACACTTATCGCAAATCTCACATCCGGCAATTAAATTAAAACGTGTCTTTATCAAGCCCATTCGATTGGAAATCTAAATTTCGGTATCAAGAATCAAAGAAAGAAAGCAAGAAAGAAAGAAAGGAAGGAAGAAAGAAAGAAATAAAGAAAGAAAGAGAGAAATAAAGAAACACCGAAAGAAAAAACAAAGAAAGAATTAAAGAAAGAGCGAAAGAAAGAAGGAAGGAATGAAATAAAGAATGAAGGAAAGAAAGAAGGAAACAACGAAACAAAGAAAGAAGGAAAGAAGGAAAGAAAGAAAGAAATAACGATAGAAGGAAAAAAAGAAAGAAACAAACAAACAAAGAAAGAGAGAAAGAAAGAAGGAGGGAAGGAAAAGAAGAAGGAAGGAAAGAAAGAAGGAAAGAAAGAAAGAAGGAAGGAAAGAAAGACAGAATGAAAGAAAGAAAGACAGATAGAAAGAAAGAAAGGAAGAAAGAAAGAATGAAAAAGCGAAAGAAGGAAGGAAAAGAAGAAGGAAGCAAAGAAAGAAGGAAACAAGGGAACAAAGAAAGAAGGCAAGAAGCAAGGAAAGAAAGAAAGAAAGAAAGAAAGAAGGAACGAAAGAAAGAAAGAAGGAAGCAAGGGAAGAAAGAAAGAATGAAAGACAGAAAGGAAGAAAGAAAGAAAGACAGAAAGAAAGAAAGAAAGAAAGAAAGAAAGAAAGAAAGAAAGAAAGAAAGACAGACAGAAAGAAAGATAGAAAGAAAGAAAGAAAGAAAGAAAGAAAGAAAGACAGAAAGAAAGAAAGAAAGAAGGAAAGAAAGACAGAGAGATAGAAAGACAGAAAGAAAGAAGGTAAGTAAGAACGAAAAAAGTAAAGAAAGAAAGAGAAAAAGAGAGAAAGAAAGAAAGAAAAAAGAAAGAAAGAAAGAAAGCTAGAGAGACAGAAATAAATAAATAAAGAAAGAAAGCAAGAAAGAAAAAAAGAAAGAAAGAAAGAATGAAAGAAGGTAAGAAAATCGAGAGAAAGAAAGAAACAGAAAGAAAGACAGAAAAAACAAAGAAAGAAAGAAAGATATAAAGAAAGAGCGAAAGAAAGAAAGAAGGAAGGAAGGAAATAAAGAATGAAGGAAAGAAAGAAGGAAACAAAGAAAGAAGGAAAGAAGGAAGGAAAGAAAGAAAGATAGAAGGAAAGAAAGAAAGAAAGAACGATAGAAAGTAAGCAAGAAAGAGAGAAAGAATGAAAGTAAGGAAGAAGTAAAGAAGGATGCAAAGAAGAGAAGAAGGAATGAAAGAAAGATCTTAAGAAGTAATGCTAGATAGATGGAAAGAATAAAAAAAAAGAAAGAAAGTAAGTAAAGAAAGAAGGAAGGAAAGAAAGAAACATAGAAAGAAAGAAAGAAAGTAAGAAAAACAGAAAGAAAAATTGAAACAAAGAAAGAAAGAAACAAAGTAAGGAAGAAAGAAAGAAACAAACAAACAAAGAAAGCAAGAAAGAAAGAAAGAAATAAAGAGAGAAAAGAAAGAAAGAGAGAAAGAAAGAAAGAAAGGAAGACAGAAAGAAAGACAGAAGGAAAGACAGAAAGAAACAAAAAAGGAAGAAAGAAATAAAGAGGGAAAGAAAGAAAGAAAGAAAGAAAGAAAGAGAGAAAGAAACAAAGACAGAAAGAAAGAAGGTAAGTAAGATGGAAAAAAGTAAAGAAAGAAAGAGAAAAAGAGAGAAAGAGAGTAAGAAAGTAAGACAGAAAGAAAGAAAGAAAGAAAGAAAGAAAGAAAGAAAGAAAGAAAGAGAGAAAGAAAGTAAGACAGAAAGTAAGAAAGACAGAAAGACAGAAAGAAAGAAAGAAAGAAAGAAAGAAAGAAAGAAAGAGAGAAAGAAAGAAAGAAAGACAGAATTATAGATAGAAAGATAGAAAGATAGAAAGAAAGAGCGAAAGAAAGAAAGGAGGAAGGAAGGAAAAAAAGAAGGAAGGAAAGAAAGAAGGAAACAAGGGAACAAAGAAAGAAAGAAGGAAGGAAAGAAAGAAAGAAAGTAAGAAGGAAAGAAAGAAACAACGAAAGAAAGAAAGAAAGTAAGAAAGACAGAAAGAAAAATAGAAACAAAGAAAGAAAGAGAGAAGGAAAGATAGAAATAAAGAAGGAAAGGAAGAAACAACACAGAAAGAATGAATGTAACAAAGAAGGAATGAAAGAATCATAGAAAGAAGGAAAGAATGAAGGAAAGAAGTAAAGAAAGAAAGAGAGAAAGAAAGAATGAAGGAAAGAAACAAACAAAGAAAGAAAGATAGAAAGAGAGATAGAAAGAAATACAGAAAGAAAGACAGAAAAACAAAGAAAGAAAGAAAGAAAGAAAGACATAAAGAAAGAGCGAAAGAAAGAAAGAAGGAAGGAAAAAAAGAAGGAAGGAAAGAAAGAAGGAAACAAGGAAACAAAGACAGAAAGAAAGAAGAAGGAAAGAAAGAGCAAAAGAAAGAGATGGAAGAAAGGAAAGAACGAAGGAAAGAAAGAAATAAGGAAGGAAAGAATGAAGGAAACAAGGAAACAAGGAAGGAAGGAAAGGAATAAACAAAAAAGGAAAGAAGGAGAGAAAGAAAGACAGAAAGAGAGAAGGAGAGAAAGATAGAAGGAAAGAAAGGTAGAAAGAAACAAAGAAGGTAACTAAGAAAGAAAAAATTAAAGAAGGAAAGAGAAAAAGAGAGAAACAAAGAAAGAAAGAAAGTAAGTAAGAAAGACAGAAAGAAAGAAAGAAAGAGAGAAAGTAAGAAAGACAGAAAGAAAGACAGAAAGGAAGAAAGAAAGATAAAAAGAAAGAAAGAAATAAAGAAAGAAAGAAAGAAAGAAAGAAAGAAAAAAGGAAGAAAGGAAAGAACGAAGGAAGGAAAGAAAAAAGGAAACAAGGAAACAAAGAAAGAAGCAAAGAAGGAACCAAAGAATAAAGAAAGAAAGATAGAAAGAAAGGGGGAAAGAAAGAAAAAGAGAAGGAAAGAAAGAAAGAAAGAAAGAGGGAAGGAAAGGAAGAAGGAAGGAAAGAAAGAAGGAAACAAGGAAACAAAAAAGAAGGAAAGAAGAACGGAAGAAAGAAAGAAAGAAGGAAGTAAAGAAAGAAAGTAGGTATGAAAGAAAGACGGAAAGAAAGAAAGAAAGACAGAAAGAAAAAAAGAAAGAACGAAAGAAAGAGAGAAAGAAAGAAAGAAAGAAAGAAAGAAAGAAAGAGAAAGAAAGAAAGACAGAAAGAAAGAAGGTAGGTAAGAAGGAAAAAAGTAAAGAAAAAAAGAGAAAAGGAGAGAAAGAAAGAAATAAAGAAAGAAAGAAAGACAGAAAGAAATAAAGAAAGAAAGAAACAAACAAAGAAACAAAGAAAGAAAGAAACAAAGAAAGAAATAAAGAAAGAAGGAAAGAAAGAAGGAAAGAAAGAAAGAAAGAAAGAAAGTATGAATGAAAGAAAGAAACAAAGACAGAAAGATAGATCTAAAGATAGAAAGAAAGGGCGAAAGAAAGAAGGAAGGAAGGGAAAAAGAAGGAAGGAAAGAAAGAAGGGAACAAAGAAAGAAGGAAAGAATGAAGGAAAGAAAGAAAGAAAGAAAGTAAGAAATAAAGAAAGAAAGAAAGTAAGTAAGAAAGACAGAAACAAAAATAGAAACAAAGAAAGAAAGAAAGAAACAAACAAACAAACAAACAAAGAAACAAAGAAGCAAAGAGAGAAAGAAAGACAGAAGGAAAGAAAGAAAGACAGACAGACAGAAAGAAAGAAAGAAAGAAAGAGAAAAGGAAGGAAGGAAAGAACGAAGGAAGGAAAGAAATAAGGAAACAAGGAAACAAATAAAGAAGCAAAGAAGGAAGCAAAGAAAAAAGAAAGAAAGAAAGGAAGAAAGATGAAAGAAAGAAAGAAAGAGAGAAAGAAAGAGAGAAAGAAAGAAAAAGAAAAGAAAAGAAAGAAAGAGAGGAAGAAAGACAGAAAGAAAGAAAGAAAGAAAGTAAGAGAGAGGGAAACAAATAAGGAAGGAAAAGAAGGAAGGAAAGAAAGAAGGAAAGAAAGAAAGAAAGAAAGAAAGAAAGAAAGAAAGAAAGAAAGAGAGAAAGAAAGAAAGAAGGAAGGAAAAGAGGAAGGAAGGAAACAAAGAAGGAAACAAGGAAACAAAGAAAGAAGGAAAGAAGGAAGGAAAGAAAGAAAGAAAGAAGGAAGGAAGCAAAGAAAGAAAGAAAGACAGAAAGAAAGAAAGAAAGAAAGAGAGAAAGAAAGAAAGAGCGAAAGAAAGAAAGAAGGAATGAAGGAAAAAAAGAAGGAAGGAAGGAAATAATTAAAGAAAGATGGAATGAAGGAAGAAAGAAGTAATGCTAGAAAGAAGAATAAAGAATAAAAAAGAAAGAAAGAAAGTAAAGAAAGAAGGAAGGAAAGAAAGAAAGATAGAAAGAAAGATGGAAAGAAAGAAAGATAGATAGATAGAAAGAAAGAAAGATAGAAAGAAAGACGGTAAATAAGAAAGAAAAAAGGAAAGAAGGAAAGAGAAAAAGAGAGAAAGAAAGAAAGAAAGTAAGAAAGACAGAAAGAAAGAAAGAAAGAAGGAAAGAAACAAAGAGAGAAAGAAAGAAAGACAGAAAGAAAGACAGAAAGAAAGACAGAAAGAAAGAAAGAAAAAAGGAAGGAAGGAAAGAACGAAGGAAGGAAAGAGAGAATGAAACAAGGAAACAAAGAAAGAAGCAAAGAAGGAAGCAAAGAAAAAACAAAGAAAGAAAAAAAAAGAGACGGAAAGAAAGAAGGAGAGTGAGAAAGAAAGAAAGGAAGAAAGAAAGAAGGACCGAAAGAAAGACCGAGTCAAAGAAAGAAAGATAGAAAGAAAGAAAGAAAGAAACAAAGAGAGAAAGAAAAAAGGGAGGAAGGAAAGAACGAAGGAAAGAAAGAAAGAAGGAAACATGGAAACAAAGAAAGAAGCGAAGAAGGAAGCAAAGAAAAAAGAAAGAAAGAAGGTAAGTAAGAAGGAAAATAGCAAAGAAAAAAGAGAAAAAGAGAGAAAGAAAGAAAGAAAGTAAGAAAGAAAGTAAGAAAGACAGAAAGACAGCAAGACAGAAATAAAGAAAGAAAGACAGAATGATAGATAGAAAGCCAGAAAGAAAGAGCGAAAGAAAGAAAGAAGGAAGGAAAAAAAGAACGAAGGAAAGAAAGAAGGAAACAAGGGAACAAAGAAAGAAAGAAGGAAGGAAAGAAAAAAAAGAAAGAAAGAATGAAAGAAAGAAACAAAAAGAGAAGAAAAGAAAGAAAGAAAGAGAGAAAGAATGAAAGAAGGAAAGAAAGAAAGAATGAAAGAAGGAAGGAAAGAAAGAAAGAAAGAAAGAAAGAAAGAAAGAAAGAAAGAAGGTAAGTAAGAAAGAAAAAAGTAAAGAATTAAAGAGAGAAAGAAAGAAACAAACAAATAAAGAAACAAAGAGAGAAAGAAAGATAGACAGAAAGAAAGACAAAAAGAAAGAAGGAAAGACAGAAAGAAAGAAAGAAAGAAAGTAAGAAAGAAAGAAAGAAAGAAACAAACAAACAAAGAAACAAAGAGAGAGAGAAAGAAAGACAGAAAGAAATACAGAAAAAAAGACAGAAAGAAAGACACAAAGAAAGACAGAAAAACAGAAAGAAAGACAGAAAGAAGGAAAGAAAGAAAGAAAGAAAGAAAGATAGATAGATAGAAACAAAGAAAGATAGAAAGAAAGAAAAAAAAGGAAAGAAAGAACGAAGGAAGGAAAGAAAGAATGAAACAAGAAAACAAAGAAAGAAGCAAAGAAGGAGGCAAAGAAAAAAGAAAGAAGGAGAGAAAGAAAGACAGCAAGAAAGAAGGTAAGTAAGAAGGAAAATAGCAAAGAAAAAAAGAGAAAAAGAGAGAAAGAAAGAAAGAAAGTAAGAAAGAAAGTAAGAAAGACAGAAAGACAGAAAGACAGAAAGAAAGAAAGAAAGAAGGAAAGAAAGAAAGAAAGAAAGACAGAATGATAGATAGAAAGACAGTAAGAAAGAAAGAGCGAAAGAAAGAAGGAAGGAAAAAAAGAACGAAGGGAAGAAAGAAGGATACAAGGGAACAAAGAAAGAAAGAAGGAAGGAAAGAAAAAAGAAAGAAAAAAAGAAAGAAAGAAAGAAACAAAAAGAGAAGGAAAGAAAGAAAGAAACAGAGAAAGTAAGAAAGAAAGAAGGAAAGAAGGAAGGAAAGAAAGAAAGAAAGAAGGTAAGTAAGAAAGAAAAAAGTAAAGAATTAGAGAGAAAAAGAGAGAGAAAGAAAGAAAGAAACAAACAAACAAAGAAACAAGGAGAGAAAGAAAGACAGAAATAAAGAAAGAAAGAAAGAAACAAACAAACAAACAAAGAAAGAAACAAACAAACAAAGAAACAAAGACAGAAAGAAAGGAAGACAGAAAGAAAGACAGAAAGGAAGAAAGAAAGAAAGAAAGACAGAAAGACAGAAAGAAAGAAAGAAAGAAAGAAGGAAATAAAGAAAGAAAGAAAAAAGGAAGGAAGGAAATAACGAAGGAAGAAAAGAAAGAAGGAAACAAAGAAAGAAGCAAAGAAGGAAGGAAAGAAAAAAGTAAGAAAGAAAGAAAGAAAGAAAAAAGAAAGAAAGAAATAAATAAAGAAAGAATGAAAGAAAGAAAGAAAGAAAGAAAGAGCGAAAGTAAGAAGGAAGGACGGAAAGGAAGTAGGAAGGAAATCAAGAAAGAAGGAAACAAGGAAAATAAGAAAGAAGGAGAGAAGGAAGGAAAGAAAGAAAGAAAGATCGAAAGAAAGAAGGAAGGAGAGAAAGAAAGAATGAAACAAAGAAAGTAAGAAAGAAAGAAAGAGAGAGGGAAAGAAAAACAGAAAGAAAGAAGGTAATTAAGAAGGAGAAAAGTAAAGAAAAAAAGAGAGAAAGAAAGAAAGAAAGAGGAAAGAAAGAATGAAAGAAAGAGACAGTCAAAGAAAGAAAGAATGAAAGAAAGAAAGAAAGAAAGATAGACAGAAAGATAGATAGAAAGATAGAAAGAAAGAAAGAGCGAAAGAAAGAAGGAAGGAAGGAAGGAAAAAAGAAGGAACGAAAGAAAGAGGAAAACAGGGGGACAAAGAAACAAAGAAAGAAGGAAAGAAAGAAAGAAAGACAGAAAAAAATAGAAAAAAAGAAAGAAAGAAAAACAGAAAGGAAGAAAGATACAAATAAAGAAGGAAAGAAAGAAACAACAAAGAAAGAATGAATGTAACAAAGAAGGAATGATAGGATCAAAGCAAGAAGGAAAGAAAGAAGGAAAGAAAGAAAGAAAGAAAGAAAGAAAGAAATAAAGAAAGAAAGAAAGTAAGAAAGAAAGAAGGAAAGAAAGAAAAAAGAAATAAAGGAAGAAAGAAGTAAAGAAGGATGCAAAGAAGGAAAGAAAGAATGAAAGAAAGATAGAAAGAAAGAAAGAAAGAAAGAAAGAAGGAAAGAAAGAAAGAAAGACACAAAGAAAGACAGAAAGAAAGAAAGACAGAAAGAAAGAAAGACAGAAAGAAAAATGAAACAAAGAATGAAAGAAAGAAACAAACAAAGAAAGAAAGAATGAAAGTAGGAAAGAAAGATAGACAGAAAGATAGATAGAAAGATAGGAAGAAAGAAAGAAAGAAAGAAAGAAAGACACAAAGAAAAACAGAAAGAAAGAAAGACAGAAAGAAAGAAAGAAAGAAAGATACAAAGAAAGAAAGAGAGAAAGAAAAAAGGAAGGATAGAACGAAGGAAGGAAAGAAAGAATGAAACAAGAAAGCAAAGAAAGGAGCAAAGAAGGAAGCAAAGAAAAAAGAAAGAAAAAAAAGAAAGAAAAAGAGAAGGAAAGAAAGATGGAGAGAAAGAAAGAAAGAAAGGAAGGAAGAAAGAAAGACATAAAGAAAGACAGAAAGAAAGAAAGAAAGGAAGAAAGAAAGATAGAAAGAAAGAAAGAAACAAAGAAAGAATGAAACAAAAAAAAGAAAGAAAAAATGAAGGAAGGAAAGAACGAAGGAAAGAAAGAAAGAAGGAAACAAGGAAACAAAGAAAGAAGCAAAGAAGGAAGCAAAGAAAAAAGAAAGAAAGAAAGAAAGAAAGAATGAAAGAAAGAAAGAAAATGAGAAGGAAAGAGAGAAAGAAAGAAAGAAAGAAAGAAAGAAAGAAAGAGAGAAAGAAAGAAGGTAAGTAAGAAGGAAAAAAGTAAAGAAAAAAAGAGAGAAAGAAAGAAAGTAAGAAAGAAAGTACGAGAGATAGAAAGACAGAATGAAAGAAAGAAAGAAAGAAAGAAAGATCGTTTGATAGAGAGAAATATAGAAAGAAAGAGCGAAAGAAAGAAAGAAGGAAGGAAAAAAGAACGAAGGAAAGAAAGGAGGAAACAAGGCAACAAAGAAAGAAAGAAAGAAGAAAGGAAAGAAAAAAGAAAGAAAGAAAGAAAGAAAAAAAAGAGAAGGAAAGAAAGAAAGAGATAAAGAAAGAAAGAAATAAGGAAAGAAAGAAAGAAGGAAAAAAAGAAAGAAGGAAGGAAAGAAAGAAAGAAAGAAAGAAAGAAAGAAGGTAAGTAAGAAAGAAGAAAGTAAAGAATTAAAGAGAAAAAGAGAGAAAGAAAGAAAGAAAGTAATTAAGAAAGACAGAAGTCAAGAAAGAAAGAAACAAAGAAAGAAACAAACATAACAAAGAAACAAGGAGAGAAAGAAAGACAGAAAGAAAGACAGAAAGAAAGAAAGAAAGAAAGAAAGAAAGAAAGAAAGAAAGAAAGAAAGAAAGAAGACAGAAAGAAAGCTAGAAAGAAAAAGAGAAGGAAAGAAAGAAGGAAAGAAAGAGCGAAAGAAAGAAGGAAGGAAGGAAAGGAAGAAGGAAGGAAAGAAAGAAGGAAACAAGGAAACAAAGAAAGAAGCAAAGAAGGAAGGAAAGAAAGAAAGAAAGAAAGAAAGAAAGAAAGAAAGAAAGAAAAAAAAGAAAGAAAGAAAGAAATAATGAAAGAAAGACAGAAAGAAAGAAAAAAAAAGAAAGAAAGAAAGAAAGAGAGAAAGAAAGAAAGACAGACAGAAAGAAGGTAAGTAAGAAGGAAAAAAGTAAAGAAAGAAACAGAAAAAGAGAGAAAGAAAGAAAGAAAGATATAAAGTAAGGAAGAAGGTAAGAAAGACAGAAAAACAGAAAGAAAGAAAGAAGGAAAGAAAGGAAGGAAGAAAGAAATAAAGAGAGAAAGAAAGAAAGAAAGAAAGAAAGAAGGAAGTAAGGAAGGAAGGAAAGAAAGAAAGAAAGAAAGAGAGACAGAAAGAAAGAAGAAGGAAAGAAAGAGCGAAAGAAAGAGATTGAAGAAAGGAAAGAACGAAGGAAAGAAAGAAAGAATGAAGGAAATATAGAAGGAAACAAGGAAACGAGGAAAGAAGGAAAGAAGGAAAGAAATAAAAAAGAAGGAAAGAAGGAGCGAAAGAAAGAAAGAAAGAGAGAAAGAGAGAAAGAAAGAAAGATAGAAGGAAATAAAGATAGAAAGAAAGAAAGAAGGTAAGTATGAAAGAAAAAATTAAAGAGGGAAAGAGAAAAAGAGAGAAAGAAAGAAAGAAAGTAAGAAAGACAGAAAGAAAGAAAGAAACAAAGAAACAAAGAGAGAAAGTAAGAAAGACAGAAAGAAAGACAGAAAGGAAGAAAGAAAGAGTGAAAGAAAGACAGAAAGAAAGAAAGAAAGAAAGAAATATAGAAAGAAAGAAAGATAGAAAGAGAGAGAAAAATTGAAGAAAGGAAAGAACGAAGGAAGGAAAGAAAGAAGTAGACAAGGAAACACAGAAAGAAGCAAAGAAGTTAGCAAAGAGAAAAGAAAGAAAGAAAGAAAGAGAGAAGGAAAGAAAGCAAGAAAGAGAGAAAGAAAGAAAGAAAGATAGAACGAAAAATAAGAGAGAGAAGGAAAGACTGAAAGAAAGAAAGAAAAAAAGAAACAAATAAATAAAGAAAAGAAAGGAAGACAGAAGTAGGAAATAAGGAAGGAAGGAAAAAAGGAAGTTGGAAAGAAAGAAGGAAACAAGAAAAGAAGGAAAGAACGAAGGAAGGAAAGAAAGAAACCAAGGACGAAAGAAAGAAAGAATAAAAAACAAGAAAGAAAGAAGGAAGGAAAGAAAGAAAAATAGAAAAAAAGAAAGAAGGATATAAAGAAAGTAAGAAAGAAAGAGCGACAAAGCGCGAAAGTACGAAAGAAAGAAAGAAAGAAAAAAGGAAGGAAGGAAAGAACGAAGGAAGGAAAGAAAGAAGGAAACAAAGAAAGAAGCAAAGAAGGAAGAAAAGAAAAAAGAAAGAAAGAAAGAAAGAAAAAGAAAGAAAGAAATAAAAAGAGAAGGAAAGAAAGAAAGAGAAAAAGAATGAGAGAAAGAAAGAGCGAAAGAAAGAAGGAAGGAAGCAACGGAAGAAGGAAGGAAAAAAAGAAGGAAACATTGAAACAAACAAAGAAGGAAAGAAGGAAGGAAAGAATGAAAGAAAGAAGGAAAGAAGGACTAAAGGAAAGAAAGAAAGAATGAAAGAAAGAAAGACAGAAGGAAAGAAAGAAAGAAAGAAAGAAAGAAAGAAGGAAAGACAGAAAGAAAGAAAGTAACTAAGAAGGAAAAAAGTAAAGAAAGAAAGAGAAAAAGAGAGAAAGAAAGAAAGACAGAAAGAAAGAAAGAAAGTAAGAAAGGCAGAAGGAAAGAAAGACAGAATGATACATAGAAAGATAGAAAGATAGAGTGAAAGAAAGAAAGAAGGAGGGAGGGAAAAAAGAAGGAAGCAAAGAAAGAAGGAAACAAGGGAACAAAGAAAGAAAGAAGGAAGGAAAGGAAAAAGAAAGAAAGAAAGAAAGAGAGAAAGAAAGAAAGAAAGAAAGGAAGAAAGAAAAAAAGATAGAAAGAAAGAAAGACAGAATGATACATAGAAAGATAGAAAGATAGAGCGAAAGAAAGAAAGAAGGAAGGAAGGAAAAAAGAAGGAAGGAAAGAAAGAAGGAAACAAGGGAACAAAGAAAGAAAGAAGGAAGGAAAGAAAAAGAAAGAAAGAAAGAAAGAAAGAAAGAAAGAAAGAAAGAAAGAAAGAAAGAAAGAAAGAAAGAAAGAAAGAAAAGAAAGGAAGACAGAAGTAGGAAAGAAGTAAGGAAGGAAAAAAAGAAGGTAGGAAAGAAAGAATAAAAAAGAAAGAAAGGAAAGAAAGAAGGAAGGAAAGAAAGAAAGAAAAAAAGAAAGAAGGATATAAATAAAGTAAGAAAGAAAGAGCGACAAAGAAAGAAGGAACGAAAGAAAGAAATAAGGAAACAAAGAAAGAAGCAAAGAAGGAAGCAAAGAAAAAAGAAAGAAAGAAAGAAAGAAAGAAAAAAGGAAGAAAGAAAAGAGAAGGAAAGAAAGAAAGAAAGAGAGAAAAAAGAAAGAGCGAAAGAAAGAAGGAAGGAACGAAAGGAAGAAGGAAGGAAAGAAGGATGGAATCAAGGAAACAAGGAAAGAAGGAAAGAAGGAAGGAAAAAATGAAAGAAAGAAGGAAAGTAGGACGGAAGGAAAGAAAGACCGAATGAAAGAAAGAAGGACAGAAAGAAAGAAAGAGAGAAAGAAAGAAAGACAGAAAGAAAGAAGGTAAGTAAGAAGGAAAAAAGTAAAGAAAGAAAGAGAAAAAGAGAGAAAGAAAGAAAGTAAGAAAGAAAGTAAGTAAGAAAGACAGAAAGACAGAAAGAGATAAAGAAAGAAACAAAGAAAGAAAGAAAGAAAGAAAGAATGAAAGAAAGAAAGAAGGAAAGAAAGAAAGAAAGAAAGAAGGAAAGAAAGAAAGGAAGAAAGAAAGAAAGAAAGAAAGAAAGAGAGAAAGAAAGAAAGACAGAATGATAGATAGAGAGATAGAAAGAAAGAGCGAAAGAATGAAAGAAGGAAGGAAAAAAAGAAGGAAGGAAAGAAAGAAGGAAACAAGGGAACAAAGAAAGAAAGAAAGAAACAAAGAAGGAAGAAAAAAAAGAAAGAAAAAAAGAAAGTAAGAAAGACAGAAAGAAAAATAGAAACAAAGAAAGAAAGAAAGAGAAAAAGAAAGATAGAAATTGAGAAGGAAAGAAAGAAACAACAAAGAAAGAATGAATGTAACAAAGAAGGAATTAAAGGATCAAAGAAAGAAGGAAAAAAAGAAGGAAACAAGGAAACAAAGGCAGAGAGAAAGAAGAAGGAAAGAAAGGGCGATAGAAAGAGATGGAAGAAAGGAAAGAACGAATGAAGGAAAGAAAGAATGAAGGAAAGAAAGAAGGAAACAAGGAAAGAAAGAATGAATTAATGAAGGAAAGAAATATACAAAGAAGGAAAGAAGGAGAGAAAGAAAGACAGAAAGGGAGAAAGAGAGAAAGTAAGAAAGATAGAAGGAAAGAAAGATAGAAAGAAAGAAATAAGGTAAGTATGAAGGAAAAAATTAAAGAAGGAAAGAGAAAAAGAGAGAAAGAAAGAAAGAATGAAAGAAAGTAAGAAAGACAGAAAGAAAGAAAGAAACAAAGAACCAAAGAGAGAAAGTAAGAAAGACAGAAAGAAAGACAGAAAGAAAAATAGAAAGAAAGAAAGAAAGAAAGAGAGAAAGAAAGAAAGATAGAAATAAAGAAGGAAAGAAAGAAACAACAAAGAAAGAATGAATGTAACAAAGAAGGCATGAAAGGATCAAAGATAGAAGGCAAGAAGGAAGGAAACAAGGAAACAAAGACAGAGAGAAAGAGGAAGGAAAGAAAGAGCGAAAGAAAGAGATGGAAGAAAGGAAAGAACAAAGGAAGGAAAGAAAGAATGAAGGAAAGAAAGAAGGAAACAAGGAAAGAAGGAAAGAAGGAAAGAAATGTACAAAGAAGGAAAGAAGGAGAGAAAGAAAGGCAGAAAGAGAGAAAGAGAGAAAGAAAGAAAGATAGAAGGATAGAAAGATAGAAACAAAGAAAGAAGGTTAGTATGAAAGAAAAAATTAAAGAAGGAAAGAGAAAAAGAGAGAAAGAAAGAAAGAAAGTAAGTAAGAAAGACAGAAAGAAAGAAAGAAAGAAAGAAAGAAGAAAGAAAGAAAGAAAGAAAGAAAGAAACAAACAAACAAACAAAGAAACAAAGAGAGAAAGTAAGAAAGACAGAAAGAAAAATAGAAACAAAGAAAGAGAGAAAGAAAGAGAGAAAGAAAGAAAGATAGAAATAAAGAAGGAAAGAAAGAAAGAACAAAGAAAGAATGAACGTAACAAAGAAGGAATGAAAGGATCAAAGAAAGAAGGAAAGAAAGAAGGAAACAAGGAAACAAAGACAGAGAGAAAGAAGAATTAAAGAAAGAGCGAAAGAAAGAGATGGAAGAAAGGAAAGAACGAAGGAAGGAAAGAAAGAATGAAGGAAAGAAAGAAGGAAACTAGGAAACAAGGAAAGAAATAAAGAAATAAACAAAGAAGGAAAGAAGCAGAGAAAGAAAGACAGAAAGAGAGAAAGAAAGAAAGATAGAAGGAAAGAAAGATAGAAAGAAAGAAAGAAGGTAAGTATGAAAGAAAAAATAAAGAAGGAAAGAGAAAAAGAGAGAAAGAAAGAAAGAAAGTAAGAAAGACAGAAAGAAAGAAAGAAAGAAACAAATAAACAAACAAAGAAACAAAGAGAGAAAGTATGAACGACAGAAAGAAAGACAGAAAGGAAGAAAGAAACAAAGAAAGACAGAAAAAAGACAGAAAGAAAGATTAGAAAGAAAGATAGAAAGAAAGAAAGAAAGAAAAGAGGAAAGAAGGAAAGAACGAAGGAAGGAAAGAAAGAAGGAAACAAAGAAAGAAGCAAAGAAGGAAGCAAAGAAAAAAGAAAGAAAGAAAGAAAGAAAAAGAAAAGGAAAAAAAGAAACAAAGAAAGAAAGTAAGAAAGACAGAAAGAAAGACAGAAAGGAAAGAGAAACAAGGAAAGACAGAAAGAAAGATAAAAAGGAAAGATAGAAAGAAAGAAAGAAAGAAAGAAAGAAAGAAAGAAAAGAGGAGGGTAGGAAAGAACGAAGGAAGGAAAGAAAGAAGGAAACAAGGAAACAAAGAAAGAAGCAAAGAAGGAAGCAAAGAAAAAAGAAAGAAAGAAGGAAAGAGAAGAAAAAGAGAGAAAGAAAGAAAGAAAGTAAGAAAGACAGAAAGAAAGAAAGAAACAAGGAAACAAAGAGAGAAAGTAAGAAAGACAGAAAGAAAGACAGAAAGGAAGAAAGAAAGCATGAAAGAAAGACAGAAAGAAAGAAAGGAAGAAAGAAATATAGAAAGAAAGAAAGAAAGATAGAAAGAGAGAGAAAAAAGGAAGGAAGGAAAGAACGAAGGAAGGAAAGAAAGAAGGAAACAAGGAAACACAGAAAGAAGCAAAGAAGTTAGCAAAGAAAAAATAAATAAATAAATAAAGAAAGAAAGAAAGAAAGAAAGAAAAAGAGAAGGAAAGAAAGAAAAATAGAAAAAAAGAAAGAAGGATATAAAGAAAGTAAGAAAAAGAGCGACAAAGAAAGAAAGAACGAAAGAAAGAAAGAAAGTAGGAAAGAAGTAAAGAAGGATGCAAAGAAGGAAAGAAAGAATGAAAGAAAGAACTAAAGAAGGATGGAAGAAGGAAGAAAGAAGTAATGCTAGAAAGAAGGAAGGAAAGAATAAAAAAGAAAGAAAGAAAGAAAGAAAGAAAGTAAAGAAAGAAGGATGGAAAGAAAGAAAGATAGAAAGAAAGATAGAAAGAAAGAAAGATAGATAGGAAGAAAGAAAGATAGAAAGAAAGAAGGTAAGTAAGAAAGAAAAAAGTAAAGAATTAAAGAGAAAAAGAGAGAAAGAAAGAAAAAAAAGTAAGTAAGAAAGACGGAAATCAAGAAAAAAAGCAAGAAGCAAACAAAGAAAGAAAGAAAGAAACAAACAAACAAACAAAGAAACAAACAAAGAGAGAAAGAAAGACAGAAAGAAAGACAGAAAGAAACGAAGAAAGAAAGAAAGAATAAAAGAAAGAAAAAAAAAGGAAGGAAGGAAAGAACGAAGGAAAGAAGGAAAGAAGGAAACAAAGAAAGAAGCAAAGAAGGAAGCAAAGAAAAAAGAAAGCAGGAAAGAAAGAAAGAAAGAAAGAAAGAAAGAAAGAAAGAAAGAAGGAAGGAAGGAAGGAACGAAAGGAGGTAGGTAGGAAAGAAAGAAGGAAACAAGCAAACAAAGAAAGAAGGAAAGAAGGAAGGAAAGAAAGAAAGAAAGAAAGGAAGAAAGAAAGAAGGACGAAAGAAAGAAAGAAAGAATGACAGAAAGATAGATAGAAAGAAAGAAAGAAAGAAAGAAGGAAAGAAAGAAAGAATGAAAGAAAGAGAGAAAGAAAGCAAGACAGAAAGAAAGAAGGTAAGTAAGAAGGAAAAAAGTAAAGAAAGAAAGAGAAAAAGAGAGAAAGAAAGAAGGAAACAAAGAAAAAAGAAAGAAAGAAAGAAAGTAAGAAAAAAGTAAGAAAGACAGAAAGACAGAAAGAAAGAAAGAAGGAAAGAAAGAAAGAGAGAAAGAAAGAAAGAAAGAGAGAGAGAGAAAGAAAGAAAGACAGAATGATACATAGAAAAATAGAAAGAAAGAGCGAAAGAAAGAAAGAAGGAAGGAAGTAAAAAAAAAGGAAGGAAAGAAAGAATGAAACAAGCGAACAAAGAAAGAAAGAAGGAAGGAAAGAAAGTAAGAAAGACAGAAAGAAAAATAGAAACAAAGAAAGAAAGAGAGGAAGAATGAAAGATGGAAAGAAAGAAGGAAAGAAGGAAACAAAAAAGAAAGAATGAATGTAACAAAGAAGGAGTTGAAGGATCAAAGAAATAAGGAAAGAAAGAAGGAAAGAAGTAAAGAAAGGAAGAGAGAAAGAAAGAATGAAGGAAAGAAAAAAACAAAAAAAGAAAGAAATAAAGAGAGAAAGAAAGAAACACAGAAAGAAAGACAGAAAGGCAAAGAAAGAAAGATATAATGAAAGAGCTAAAGAAAGAAAGAAGGAAGTAAAAAAAGAAGGAAGGAAAGAAAGAAGGAAACAAGAAAACATAGACAGAGAAAGAAGAAGGAAAGAATGAGCGAAAGAAAGACATGGAAGAAAGGAAAGAACGAAGGAAGGAAGGAAAGAATGAAGGAAAGAAAGAACGAAACAAGGAAAAAAGGAAAGAAGGAAAGAAGGAAAGAAATGAGCAAAGAAGGAAAGAAAGAGAGAAAGAAAGAAAGAAAGAAAGAAGGTAAGTATGAAAGAAAAATTTAAAGAAGGAAAGAGAAAAAGGGAGAAAGAAAGAAAGAGAGAAAGAAAGAAAGTAAGAAAGACAGAAAGAAAGAAAGAAAGAAACAAACAAACAAAGAAAGAAAGAAAAACAAAGAAACAAAGAGAGAAAGTAAGAAAGACAGAAAGAAAGACAGAAAGGAAGAAAGAAAGAAAGGAAGAAAGACAGAAAGAAAGACAGAAAGAAAGAAAGAAAGAAACAAACAAACAAAGAAAGAAAGATAGAAGGAAAGAAAGAGAGAAAGAAAGAAAAAAGGGAGGGAGGAAAGAACGAAGGAAGGAAAGAAAGATGGAATCAAGGAAACAAAGAAAGTAGCAAAGAAGGAAGCAAAGCGAAAAGAAAGAAAGAAAGAAAGAAAAAGAGAAGGAAAGAAAGAAAGAAAGAATGAAAGAAAGAAAGACGGAAAGAAAGAAAGACAGAAAGAAAGAAAGGAAGAAAGAGAGAGAAAGACAGAAAGAAAGAAGGTAGGTGAGAAGCAAAAGAGTAAAGAAAGAAAGAGGAAAAGAGAGAAAGAAAGAAAGAAAGTAAGAAAGAGAGAAAGAAATAAAGAAAGAAACAAAGAAACAAAGAAACAAAGAAAGAAATAAAGAAAGAATACAAACAAACAAACAAACAAACAAAGACAGAATGATAGATAGAAAGATAGAAAGAAAGGGCGAATGAAAATGGAAGGAAGGAATAAAGATGGAAGGAAAGAAAGAAGGGAACAAAGAAAGAAAGAAAGAATGAAGGAAAGAAAGAATGAAAGAAAGTAAGAAAGAAAGAAAGAAAGAAAGAAAGACAGAAAGAAAGAAAGAAAGAAAGAAAGAGAGACAGACAGAAAGAAAGAAAGAAAGAAAGACACAAAGAAAGAAAGAAATAAAGAAAGAAAGAAAGAAAGAGAAAGATAGAAAGAAATAAATAAAGAAAGAAACAAACACAGAAAGAAAGAAGGAAAGAAAGATAGAAAGAAAGATAGAAAGAGAGAGAGAGAAAGAAGGAAACAGAAAGAAAGACAGAAAAACAAAGAAAGAAAGATATAAAGAAAGAAGGAAAGAAACTAAGTAAGAAAGATAGAAAGACAGAAAGAAAGAAAGAAAGAAGGAAAGAAAGAAAGAAAGAAAGAAAGAAGGAAGGAAGGAAAGAAAAAAGAAAGAAAGAAAGAAGGAAATAAAGAAAAGAAAGGAAGACAGAAGTAGGAAAGAAGGAAGGAAAAAAAGAAGGTAGGAAAGAAAGAAGGAAACAAGCAAAGAAGGAAAGAACGAAGGAACGAAAGAAAGAAACCAAGGACGAGAGAAAGAAACAATAAAAAAAGAAAGAAAGAAAGGAAAGAAAGAAGGAAGGAAAGAAAGAAAGATAGAATAAAAGAAAGAAGGATATAAAGAAAGTAAGAAGGAAAGAGCGACAAAGAAAGAAGGAACGAAAGAAACAAACAAAGAAAGAAACAAAGAAAGAAAGAAAGAAAGAAAAAAGGAAGGAAGGAAAGAACGAAGGAAGGAAAGAAAGAAGGAAACAAAGAAAGAAGCAAAGAAGGAAGCAAAGAAAATAGAAAGAAAGAAAGAAAGAAACAAAAAAGAAAAAAAGAAAAAGAGAAGGAAAGAAAGAAAGAGAGAAAGAAAGAAAGAGCGAAAGAAAGAAGGAATGAAGGAAAGGAAGAAGGAAGGAAAGAAAGAAGGAAACAAGGAAACAAAGAAAGAAGGAAAGAAGGAAGGAAAAAATGAAGGAAAGAAGGACGGAAGGAAAGAAAGAAAGAAAGGCAGAAAGAAAGAAAGAAAGAGAGAGAAAGAAGGAAAGACAGAAAGAAAGAAGGTAGGTAAGAGGGAAAAAAGAAAAGAAAGAAAGAGGAAAAGAGAGAAAGAAAGAAAGTAAGAAAGAGAGAAAGAAATAAAGAAAGAAACAAAGAAAGAAACAAAGAAAGAAAGAAACAAACAAACAAACAAACAAACAAAGACAGAATGATAGATAGAAAGATAGAAAGAAAGGGCGAAAGAAAGATGGAAGGAAGGAATAAAGATGGAAGGAAAGAAAGAAGGGAACAAAGAAAGAAAGAACGAAGGAAAGAAAGAAAGTAAGTAAGAAACAAAGAAAGAAAGAAAGAAAGACAAAGAAAGAAAGAAAGAGTGAGAGACAGAAAGAAAGAAAGAAAGAAATAAAGAAAGAAAGACACAAAGAAAGAAAGACACAAAGAAAGAGAGAAAGAAAGAAAGAGAAAGAAAGAAACAAACAAACAAACAAACAAAGACAGAAAGAGAGAAGGAAAGAAAGATAGAAAGAGAGAGAAACAAAGAATGAAAGAAAGAAACAAACAAAGAAAGAAACAGAGAGAAAGAAGGAAACAGAAAGAAAGACAGAAAAGCAAAGAAAGAAAGATATAAAGAAAGAAAGAAACTAGATAAGAAAGATAGAAAGACAAAGAAAGAAAGAAAGAAAGAAAGAAAGAAGGAAGGAAAGAAAAAAGAAAGAAAGAATCAAATAAAGAAAAGAAAGGAAGACAGAATTAGGAAAAAAGGAAGGAAAAAAAGAAGGTAGGAAAGAAAGAAGGAAACAAGAAAAGAAGGAAAGAACGAAGGAACGAAAGAAAGAAACCAAGGACGAGAGAAAGAAGGAATAAAAAAGAAAGAAAGAAAGAAAGTAGGAAAGAAGTAAAGAAGGATGCAAAGAAGGAAAGAAAGAATGAAAGAAAGAACTAAAGAAGGATGGAAAAAGGAAGAAAGAAGTAATGCTAGAAAGAAGGAAGGAAAAAATAAAAAAGAAAGAAAGGAAGAAAGAAAGTAAAAAAGAAGGAAGGAAAGAAACAAAGAAAGATAGAAAGAAAGATAGAAAGAAAGAAAGATAGATAGACAGAAAGAAAGATAGAAAGAAAGAAGGTAAGTAAGAAAGAAAAAAGTAAAGAATTAAAGAGAAAGAGAAAAAGAAAGAAAAAAGAAAGAAAGTAAGAAAGACAGAAATCAAGAAAGAAAGAAAGAGAGAAACAAAGAAAGAAAGAAGCAAACAAACAAACAAACAAAGAGGAAGAAGGAAAGACAGAAAGAAAGAAAGAATGAAAGAAAGAAAGAAAAAAGGAAGGAAGGAAAGAACGAAGGAAGGACAGAAAGGAGGAAACAAAGAAGGAAGCAAAGAAGGAAGCAAAGAAAAAAGAAAGAAAGAAATAAAGAAAGAAAGAAAGAAAGAAAGAAAAAAGAAAGAAAAAAAGAAAGAAAAAAAGAAAGAAAGAAAAAGAGAAGGAAAGAAAGAAAGAGAGAAAGAAAGAAAGAAATAAGGAAGGAAGGAAGGAAAGGCAGAAGGTAGGAAAGAAAGAAGGAAACAAGGAAACAAAAAAGAAGGAAAGAAGGAAGGAAAGAAAGAAAGAAAGAACGAAGGACGGAAGAAAGAAAGAAAGAAAGATAGAAAGAAAGAAAGAAAGAAAGAAAGAAGGAAAGAAAGAAAGAGAGAAAGAAAGAAAGACAGAAAGAAAGAAAGAAAGAAAGAAAGAAAGAAAGAAAGAAAGAAAGTAAGAAAGAAAGTAAGAAAGACAGAAAGACACAAAGACAGAAAGAAAGAAAGAAAGAAAGAGAGAAAGAAAGAAAGACAGAAAGAAAGAAAGTAAGTAAGAAGGAAAAATGTAAAGAAAGAAAGAGAAAAAGAGAGAAAGAAAGAAAGAAACAAAGAATGAAAAAAGAAAGAAAGAAAGTAAGAAAGACAGAAAGACAGAAAGAAAGAAAGAAAGAAATAAAGAGAGAAAGAAAGAAAGTAAGAAAGAAAGCAAGAAAGAAAGAAAGAGAGAGAGAAAGAAAGACAGAATGATAGATACAAAAACAGAAAGAAAGAGCGAAAGAAAGAAAGAAGGAAGGAAGGAAAAGAAGAAGGAAGGAAAGAAAGAAGGAAACAAGGGAACAAAGAAAGAAAGAAGGAAGGAAAGAAAGTAAGAAAGACAGAAAGAAAAATAGAAACAAAGAAAGCAAGAAAGAGAGAAAGAATGAGAGATGGAAATAAAGAAGGAAAGAAGGAAACAACAAAGAAAGAATGAATGTAACAAAGAAGGAATTGAAGGATCAAAGAAAGAAGGAAAGAAAGAAGTAAAGAAGTAAAGAAAGGAAGAGACAAAGAAAGAATGAAGGAAAGAAACAAACAAAGAAATAAAGAAATAAAGAGAGAAAGAAAGAAACACAGAAAGAAAGACAGAAAAACAAAGAAAGAAAGAAAGATATAAAGAAAGAGCGAAAGAAAGAAAGAAAGAAGGAAGGAAAAAAAGAAGGAAGGAAAGAAAGAAGGAAACAAGAAAACATAGACAGAGAGAAAGAAGAAGGAAAGAAAGAGCGAAAGAAAGACATTAAAGAAAGGAAAGAACGAAGGAAGGAAAGAAAGAATGAACGAAAGGAAGAAGGAAACAAGGAAAGAAGGTAAGAAATAAGCAAAGAAGGAAAGAAGGAGAGAAAGAAAGACAGAAACAGAGAATGAAAGATAGAAGGAAAGAAAGATAGAAAGAAAGAAAGAAAGAAAGAAGGTAAGTATGAAAGAAAAAATTAAAGAAGGAAAGAGAAAAAGGGAGAGAGAAAGAAAGAGAGAAAGAAAGAAAGTAAGAATGACAGAAAGAAAGAAAGAAACAAAGAAAGAAAAAACAAAGAAACAAAGAGAGAAAGTAAGAAAGACAGAAAGAAAGACAGAAAGGAAGAAAGAAAGAAAGAAAGAAAGGAAGAAAGACAGAAAGAAAGACAGAAAGAAAGAAAGAAAGAAAGAAAGAAAGAAAGATAGAAAGAAAGAGACAAAGAAAGAAAAAAGGAAGGAAGGAAAGAACGAAGGAAGGAAAGAAAGAAGGAAACAAGGAAACAAAGAAAGTAGCAAAGAAGGAAGCAAAGAGAAAAGAAAGAAAGAAAAAGAGAAGGAAAGAAAGAAAGAATGAAGGAAAGAAAGACGGAAAGAAAGAAAGACAGAAAGAAAGAAAGAAAGAAAGAGAGAGAAAGAAAGACAGAAAGAAAGAAGGTAGGTAAGAGGGAAAAAAGAAAAGAAAGAAAGAGGAAAATAGAGAAAGAAAGAAAGAAAGTAAGAAAGAGAGAAAGAAATAA
>CM060970.1:112346838-112374338 GCA_030765045.1 Tenodera sinensis | reverse complement strand
AAAGATAGAAAGAAAGAGCGAAAGAAAGAATGAAGGAAGGAAAAAAAGAAGGAAGGAAAGAAAGAAGGAAACAAGGGAACAAAAAAAGAAAGAAAGAAGGAAGGAAAGAAAAAGAAAGAAAGAAACAAACAAACAAACAAAGAAAGTAAGAAAGTAAGAAAGACAGAAAGAAAAATAGAAACAAAGAAAGAAAGAAAGAAAGAAAGAAAGAAAGAAAGAAAGATAGAAATAAAGAAGGAAAGAAAGAAACAACAAAGAAAGAATGAATGTAACAAGGAAGGAATGAAAGGATCAAAGAAAGAAGGAAAGAATGAAGGAAACAAGGAAACAAAGACAGAGAGAAAGAAGAAGGAAAGAAAGAGCGATAGAAAGAGATGGAAGAAAGGAAAGAACGAAGGAAGTAAAGAAAGAATGAAGGAAAGAAAGAAGGAAACAAGGTGTGACGTTATGGAAGTTCGTCACTTCGAGATATGGACTGGCCTTACCTTAGAGAGGTGTATAGCCGTCAGGTTGGTAAGCGTAACCCCTCTCGTCCCCGCTACGCCCCGCACACAGTATAAAATCCGGCTGCCCGACCAGTCGTTAGTTCACTTCAGCACTAAGCGCTGCCTGCAGTCCTCGAAGTTCACTTCAGCGCGAAGCGCGTTGCCTTCAGTCTTCGATGTTTACTTCAGCGCTGCCTCCAGTCTTCGTCAAGTAGTCGAGCTCCGTTAGGCGCTGCCATCAGTTGTCTTCGTCAGTCAAAGTATAGTCAGCTTCGACCAAGCGTAATGTATGAGCCTTACACACTATGGTTTGATCTTCATCGGGCCGAGGCGCTCAGCATTAGTATTTTACATACTTTCCTACATGTTCGTCTGTAATGAGCCGATAGGCTTAGCAATTTTCAATTCTACTAACATTACTCGGCAAGCTCCTCTTCATCGAGCCAAGCAGTTCACCAACAGTGGCGTCAGCACGCATTGAAGTCAACAGAATCATACTTCATGATCTTGCTTGTCAAAGGGGGCAAGCAAGTGAGCAACTTTTCTCCGTAGAGAAGCAACGTCGGCATTCACCACCATTTCTTCCAGATGTATGCTAATTCAGGCATACACTGGGCATACGCGGAATTAAGCAGGAACGACGCGTTTATTCTTCATGGCTGATATGCAGGAATGTGCCACAGTCCATGTGCATGTTCATTTCAACATAATTGGATAAGGACCTGTTCCAAAAACACACCAGACATTTGGGTGAGACAAACAGTTCTGTATTTCATTGAGATGTATGTGTTTAGTGTTTTAGGGCTTTTATGCTAAAGCAGGGTAGGTGATCTTTGTATCACGGTTAATATAGCCTAAACGGCAATAGTTATAATTCCGACTAACATAATCAACTGAGTGTGGTTAAAAGGGATGACTTTTGTGTGCCAAGTTATATTGGTGAGTCAGGCCCAGTCTACCAGTGTTGCTCAGGAAGTCAAATAGTCAGGAAGGAATTATTACTTAGTGCAAAGAATAGTTTACATTTATGTCTATTTTATGTAACTGTTTATTTTTACTACATTTTCGTAATATATATTTCATCATTCACCATACTTTGAATGTTCTTATGTATATTCTTGTTACTTAATACCGTCAGTGTTAAGTCTTGTATTTAATTATGTATTCAAAATATATTCAAGGAAAAGTCATTTGGTATTATATGTAACCACAATATACCCCACCGATCCATTCCCAGCACGATTCCGCAAATAGATGTCCCCTCACTCTCGCTAAGCCAAGTCAAGTGGGGTAGTAGAAAAAGCATGGGGCTAGGCTTAGCAAGTGTCAAGTTAAGTAATGGTAGCAGATAGTTAAAGAAGGAGAGAGTGGCGTGCGACAGTTGTGGTAGCAGAGCGTGGTTACATGCAATGGTTACATGCAGTAGTTACATGCAGTAGTTACATGCAATGGTTACATGCAGTAGTTACATGCAATGGTTACATGTCGTGGTTACATGCAGTGGTTACATGTCGTGGTTACATGCCGTGGTTAAATAGTAGTGGTAACAGAGATCGCGGTTCTTTGTAATTTCATGGTTACATTTAATTCTCTTGGTTACTTGTAATTTTTGTGATTACTGGTTGATAACTTTACAGTTGAGAATAACTTCGACACAAATTGAAAGGTATACTAATGCATCCTTGAATGTATTTAATGTTTTGATTTATGAATTGTTTGCCTCACTATAGGTTGTGTATTTTATAAACATGGAACTACCTTTTCAACCCGAAGTTTTGAATATAAGTGAACTTGAAAATGAGTTGTGTAACATTAAGGTTGAGTGTAATATTAAGAATTCTGTCACTGATTTACAACAGTTACTGCGAGTTCAGTTAACACAGGATCCACATACCATTGGTGCAAGTTTACCGTGTAATGAAACCATAGAATTTCAGTATTGTGAGCTGTGCGTCTCAATCACTTGGTGATCTAGTAGAGGAATATGTAAAGGTAGGATGTACACAGTCACAATTGCGTAGGATTAAAGGTCGTGTCAAGTATTGGCAATATAGAACAAACCGTTTGCAAAGGTTAGCTACAGAAAGGTTGAAATCTCAAACTAGGAATATTTCGGAATTTTGGTTGAAGTTAGGGGATAAGCTCTCAGAATTAAAATACACTAAACAAACTAGTGAGCCCATGGAAGCAAATGGTGTAACGCCATTTATTCAGGAAAACTTAGGTAGTCAAATGGGGAAGGAAGATAATGCAACGGGAGTCGCGTTAACTAAACTAAAATTACCGCATCCATGCCAGAGAATTTTAGGTGATATTAAGCCAATTCAAGCGAATACTCCAGAACAGATTTTGGAATTTCTTGTTACTTTAATTAGATGCCAGTATCAAGCGAAAGTATACTCGTTGAGTGATCAAATTATTTTGCAATTTTTCCATGTGCATGTAGAAAACCCAGTTCTAGATATTTCGTTGAGATCAATTACGAATGGGTATAGTATATTGCAATTTCAGAAAGAAATAATTAGAGTTCTTTTGTCTCCATTGAATTATAATCAGTTATTTAATTTACATTACTTTCGCAGACAGAGAGAAACGGAACACTTTTCTGAATTTGTGGAGAACATAAAGTTGTTCGTGAAGGCATTATGTGTAAATTACACAGAACCAGAAATTGTACAGAACATAATTTCCAATTCCCGACATGCGGAAATACGTGCATTAGCTTTAGGTCAAAATTTACAGTCATATCAACAACTGGATGATTTAGTCATTAGATTCCGACATTTGCCCACGGAACATAGTAGTTCTGAAAGGAAAGAAGAAAAAGTCAATTCGGGTTCAGGAAGAATTAAGGTGTGTTGGACTTGTAAACAGACAGATCATGTCAAATATAATTGTCCGGAAAACAAAGGATATACATATTCCAATTCAAGGTTCTCAACCAAAAAGAAAAATAGCGGACATTCGGTTATGCCAGACTATGCGGATAGTATCCCTGTGGAGAAAAATATTCAAGCCATAGTAGGTTTTCCGATGCCGTATGTTAGTGTTGAAGTAGATAAAATTCCAGTTTTAGGATTGATCGACACAGGCAGCGTAGTTTCCTTAGTTGATCACAGATGGTTTAGTAAGTTGCGTCGTAATTTAAACACAAGTACTGTTAAGATCATTTCAGCAAATTTAGAACCAATTCAAGTTTTGGGGGAAGTATTATTATCTCTGAGTATAGCAAAGTTCCGCTGGAAGATGCAATTTTGCGTGGTTCAGAAATTACCTGTACCGATTATCTTGGGAAATAACTTCATTGCTCATACTGGTTTGATATTGGATAGTTCAAGTAGAAACTTATGTTTCAAATTTTGTCCTTCAGTAAAAATACCATTTAAGGCTTTGAGCAATATTCCTGGGATGACGCCGTGTGCTAGTGTAGATAATACTATGGAACAACAACCTGTTTCTGAATTCAGTTTAGACCATTTAGACCACAAACAAAGACAAGTGATACAGAATTTATTACTTGAGTTTCCAGATGTACTCACGAACAAACTAGGTTGCACGAACTTAGTAACATATAAGATAGAGTTGCATGACAAGCAACCGGTTCGACTACCTCCATATCGCTTACCACCTCAGAGACTACATGTATTGAGGGAAAAGGTAAATACTATGTTAGAGCAAGGAATCATTAGAATGTCGAATTCGAATTATTCAAGTCCGGTTTTCCTTGTCCCCAAGCCTGATGATGATGCTAGAATGGTAGTAGATTACAGAGTGTTAAATAGCAAACTTAAAATTGATCAAGTTCCTCTACCACATGTCCATCTAAATTACCACTGGTTTGCTAAGGCAAAATATTTTACGAGCATCGATTTAAATCAGGCGTATTATCAAATTCCGTTGGAAGAACAATCGAAAAGGTTAACGGCCTTTACCACTGATTATAATCTGTATGAATTCAATCGTTTACCGTTTGGTTTAGCAGTGGGTGCCCAAGTCCTGTCACAATTATTAGACAGAGTTTTTGGTGACATAAAATTTAATTATTTGTATCATTATTTAGATGACTTGTGCATTTATTCCACAACTTTTGATGACCATGTAAGACATCTCCATGAAGTATTTTCTCGACTTCGTAAGGCGGGTTTGACAGTTAATCCAAATAAAGTTAAGTTTGCTACTCAAAAATTAACTTTCTTAGGTCATATTATTTCTGGTAACAATGTAACCATCGATCCTCAAAGGACTAATAAGATCAGGGAGTATCCAGTGCCCAAAACTGCTAAGCAGATATCGCGATTTCTCGGAATGGTCAACTATTTCGCGAAGTTTATTCCCGACTATGCCGAGCAAGCATGTCATTTAAACATTTTACGAAAGAAAGGGGTAAAGTTTAAATGGAATGAGGAACAGAATCAGGCATTTCTTAGGCTTAAAGAAGCTTTAATTTCTCCTCCAGTGTTGGCAGTACCTGATTTCTCTTTGCCATTCATTTTGCAAACCGACGCTTGTGGTTCTGCAGTTGCTGCCGTTTTACTTCAGGAACACCCTGAAGGTAGACGTGTTGTTTCCTACGCGTCTCGTATCCTTAATGAACAGGAAAGAAAGTATTCCATGTACGAATTGGAAGCTTTAGCTGTGTTGTACGGGGTAGAAAAATTTAGGTTTTACCTATAACATGTTGAATTCCTACTAGAGACTGACAACCAGGCTCTTTCTTGGGTTTTGGCCAGACCCAGGAAAAGTGGTCGAATTGTTAGGTGGGCTCTGCGAATTTCTGCATTCAAGTTTAAGGTTCACCATATAAGGGGCAGATTTAATTGTGTAGCAGATGCTCTTTCTCGAATGTACGGAGAGGAAAAGAACGAGAAAGTTGACTCGAATACTCCTCATGCTCCAGTATTGACAGTGTTAGGCAATTTTCCTTTCGCTTATGAAGATCTCAAAGACCATCAGATGAAAGATGGGAATCTAGCTTCCATAATATCAACGTTACGGCAAGGTAAAGAATGTCAACCATATCTCTTATCATGAGGCGTTCTTTGTTGTAAAGATAGAACAGGGAAAAATAAAATTGTGGTACCCGAGCAATTGAAGAAACTATTGTTTCAATATTTTCACAATAGTCCATGTGGAGGACATTTAGGCATATTTAAAACCAGGAATAAAATAAGGGACCAGTTTATTTGGAAGGGAATGGACGACGAGATTCGTTTACAGGTTAAGGCGTGTCATCTGTGCAAAATGTGGAAACCTGCACAGAGCACCCACTTGGGATTTTTGACTTCCACGATTGCAGAGAGACCAATGCAAAAATTATTTGTGGACTACATTGGGGCGCTACCCAGGAGTAAACAGGGAAATAGGTTTGTGCTGGTGGTAGTTGACGCCTTTACAAAGTATGTGTGGTTGTTGCCCACACGGGACGCCAACGCAGCTAACGCGGTTCAAGGTCTGAAGACTATTATTTCTTGTTTTGGGGTGCCCGAGATAGTTGTTAGTGACAATGCGTCATATTTTCAGTCCAATTTATTTAAAACATTTTGTTTTAGTTCGGGAGTCAAGCACATTACAACTATTCCGTATGATCCTAGACCCTCATTAAGTGAACGGGTGAATAGAAATTTGAAAAACGCCTTAATAGCATATCATTTTCAGGATCATACCAAGTGCGCCGAAACATTATATTGGCTAGTATTCGCGTTAAATAGTGCCAAGCATGAATCTCATGGGCAATGTCCATTTAATTTGATGTTTTCCTTTCCACCAAATTCTCCGCTAGCGAACATGTGGAATGTCCGCGATATAATTCCAGAGCAGGTAGACAAAACACATATTCGAGGTGTATGGAACCGAGTGAGGCGAAATTTAATACGTTCTCAGCTGAGGACACGTCGTAACTATGATAAAGGGAGACAACCTCATAAATTTAATATAGGAGATATTGTTTACGTGAGAAATTATCCAAAGAGTAAAGCTGCGGATAAATACTCAGCGAAACTTGCTCCAAGGTATGTAGGACCTTATAAGGTGCACAAATTCTTGTCTAATGTATCTGTTATAGTAAAGAATGTGCACACAAACAAGGAAGCAAGGGCACATGTAAGCCAACTCAAACCATAACTTCAAGCTATATTGTATGTATGTGTTAGGAAGTAAGGTATATTTTAGTGTGTTTATTGTAAACTTAAATGTCTGGGGGTGTGCTGGAAAGGTCTACAAGCCAAAAGATATAGTTTAAGTATGATTATTAATGGAAAATAAAAGTCTGAAGCCTTTTATTTTAAATTGCCCCCGGGAGTCTGTGACGTCATGGAAGGTCGTCACTTCGAGATATCGACTGGCCTTACCTTAGAGAGGTGTATAGCCGTCAGGTTGGTAAGCGTAACCCCTCTCGCCCCCGCTACGCCCCGCACACAGTATAAAATCCGGCTGCCTGACCAGTCGTTAGTTCACTTCAGCGCGAAGCGCGCTGCCTTCAGTCTTCGATTTCACTTCAGCGCGAAGCGCGTTGCCTTCTGTCTTCGATGTTTACTTCAGCGCTGCCTCCAGTCTTCGTCAAGTAGTCGAGCTCCGTTAGGCGCTGCCATCAGTTGTCTTCGTCAGTCAAAGTATAGTCAGCTTCGACCAAGCGTAATGTATGAGCCTTACGCACTATGGTTTGATCTTCATCGGGCCGAGGCGCTCAGCATTAGTATTTTACATACTTTCCTACATGTTCGTCTGTAATGAGCCGATAGGCTTAGCAATTTTCAATTCTACTAACATTACTCGGCAAGCTCCTCTTCATCGAGCCAAGCAGTTCACCAACAGTGACGTCAGCACGCATCGAAGTCAACAGGGTCATGCTTCATGGTCTTGCTTGTCAAAGGGGGCAAGCAAGTGAGCAACTTTTCTCCGTAGAGACGCAACGTCGGCATTCACCTCCATTTCTTCGAGATGTATGCTAATTCAGGCATACACTGGGCATACGCGGAATTAAGCAGGAACGACGCGTTTATTCTTCATGGCTGATATGCAGGAATGTGCCACAGTCCATGTGCATGTTCATTTCAACATAATTGGATAAGGACCTCTTCCAAAAACACACCAGACATTTGGGTGAGACAAACAGTTCTGTATTTCATTTAGATATATGTGTTTAGTGTTTTAGGGCTTTTATGCTAAAGCAGGGTAGGTGATCTTTGTATCACGGTTAATGTAGCCTAAACGGCAATAGTTATAATTCCGACTAACACTATCAACTGAGTGTGGTTAAAAGAGATGACTTTTGTGTGCCAAGTTATATTGGTGAGTCAAGCCCAGTCTACCAGTGTTGCTCAGGAAGCCAAATAGCCAGGAAGGAATTATTACTTAGTGCAAAGAATAGTTTACATTCATGTCTATTTTATGTAACTGTTTATTTTTACTACATTTTCGTAATACCTATATATATATATATATATATATATATATATATATATATATATATATATATATATATATATATATTATCATTCACCATACTTTCAATGTTCTTATGTATATTCTTGTTACTTAACACCCTCAGTGTTAAGTCTTGTATTTAATTATGTATTCAAAATATATTCAAGGAAAAGGCATTTGGTATTATATGTAACCACAGTATACCCCACCGATCCATTCCCAACACGATTCCGCAAATAGATGTCCCCTCACTCTCGCTAAGCCAAGTCGAGTGGGGTAGCAGAAAAAGCATGGGGCTAGGCTTAGCAAATGTCAAGTTAAGTAATGGTAGCAGATAGTTAAAGAAGGAGAGAGTGGCGTGCGACAAAGGAAAGAAGGAAAGAAGGAAAGACGGAAAGAAATATACAAAGAAGGAAAGAAGGAGAGACAGAAAGACACAAAGAGAGAAAGAGAGAAAGAAAGAAAGATAGAAGGAAAGAAAGATAGAAAGAAAGAAAGAAGGTAAGTATGAAAGAAAAAATTAAAGGAGGAAAGAGAAAAAGAAAGAAAGCAAGAAAGAAAGAAAGTAAGAAAGACAGACAGAAAGAAAGAAAGAAAGAAAGAAAGAAAGAAAGAAAGAAACAAACAAACAAAGAAACAAAGAGAGAAAGTAAGAAAGACAGAAAGAAAGACAGAAAGAAAAATAGAAACAAAGAAAGAAAGAAAGAGAGAAAGAAAGAAAGAAAGATAGAAATAAAGAAGGAAAGAAAGAAACAACAAAGAAAGAATGAATGTAACAAAGAAGGAATTAAAGGATCAAAGAAAGAAGGAAAGAAAGAAGGAAACAAGGGAACAAAGACAGAGAGAAAGAAGAAGGAAAGAAAGAGCGAAAGAAAGAAATGGAAGAAAGGAAAGAACGAAGGAAGGAAAGAAAGAATGAAGGAAAGAAAAAAGAAAGAAAGAAAGAAAGAAAGAAAGTAAGAAAGACAGAAAGAAAAATAGAAAGAAAGAAAGAAACAGAGAAGGAAAGAGAGATAGAAATAAAGAAGGACAGAAAGAAACCACACAGAAAGAATGAATGTAACAAAGAAGGAATGAAAGGATCAAAGAAAGAAGGAACGAAAGAACGAAACAAGGAAACAAAGACAGAGAGAAAGAAGAAGGAAAGAAAGAGCGAAAGAAAGAGATGGAAGAAAGGAAAGAACGAACGAAGGAAAGAAAGAATGAAGGAAAGAAAGATGGAAACAAGGAAAGAAGGAAAGAAGGGAAGAAATAAACAAAGAAGGAAAGAAGGAGAGAAAGAAAGACAGAAAGAGAGAAAGAAAGAAAGATAGAAGGAAAGAAAGATAGAAAGAAAGAAAGAAGGTAAGTATGAAAGAAAAAATTAAAGAAGGAAAGAGAAAAAGAGAGAAAGAAAGAAAGTTAGAAAGACAGAAAGAAAGAAAGAAACAAACAAACAAAGAAACAAAGAGAGAAAGTAAGAAAGACAGAAAGAAAGACAGAAAGAAAAATAGAAACAAAGAAAGAAAGAAAGAGAGAAAGAAAGAAAGAAAGATAGAAATAAAGAAGGAAAGAAAGAAACAACAAAGAAAGAATGAATGTAACAAAGAAGGAATTAAAGGATCAAAGAAAGAAGGAAAGAAAGAAGGAAACAAGGGAACAAAGACAGAGAGAAAGAAGAAGGAAAGAAAGAGCGAAAGAAAGAAATGGAAGAAAGGAAAGAACGAAGGAAGGAAAGAAAGAATGAAGGAAAGAAAAAAGAAAGAAAGAAAGAAAGTAAGAAAGACAGAAAGAAAAATAGAAAGAAAGAAAGAAAGAGAGAAGGAAAGAGAGATAGAAATAAAGAAGGACAGAAAGAAACCACACAGAAAGAATGAATGTAACAAAGAAGGAATGAAAGGATCAAAGAAAGAAGGAACGAAAGAACGAAACAAGGAAACAAAGACAGAGAGAAAGAAGAAGGAAAGAAAGAGCGAAAGAAAGAGATGGAAGAAAGGAAAGAACGAACGAAGGAAAGAAAGAATGAAGGAAAGAAAGATGGAAACAAGGAAAGAAGGAAAGAAGGAAAGAAATAAACAAAGAAGGAAAGAAGGAGAGAAAGAAAGACAGAAAGAGAGAAAGAAAGAAAGATAGAAGGAAAGAAAGATAGAAAGAAAGAAAGAAGGTAAGTATGAAAGAAAAAATTAAAGAAGGAAAGAGAAAAAGAGAGAAAGAAAGAAAGTTAGAAAGACAGAAAGAAAGAAAGAAACAAACAAACAAATAAACCAAGAGAGAAAGTAAGAAAGACAGAAAGAATGACAGAAAGGAAGAAAGAAAGAAAGACAGAAAGAAAGACAGAAAGAAAGAAAGATAGATAGAAAGAAAGAAAGAAAGAAAAAAGGAAGGAAGGAAAGAACGAAGGAAGGAAAGAAAGAAGGAAACAAGGAAACAAAGAAAGAAGCAAAGAAGGAAGCAAAGAAAAGAGAAAGAAAGAAAGAAAGAAAGAAAAAGAAAAGGAGAGAAAGAAAGAAAGAGAGAAAGAAAGAAAGAAAGCAAGAAAGAAAGAAAATAAGGGAAGACAGAAGTAGGAAAGAAGGAAGGAAGGAAAAAAAGAAGGTAGGAAAGAAAGAAGGAAACAAGAAAAGAAGGAAAGAACGAAGGAAGGTAAGAAAGAAACCAAATACGAAAGAAAGAAAGAATAAAAAAGAAACAAAGAAAGAAAAGAAAGAAGGAAGGAAAGAAAGAAGGAAGGAAAGAAAGAAAGATAGAAAAAAAGAAAGAGGGATATAAAGAAAGTAAGAAAGAAAGAGCGACAAAGAAAGAAAGAACGAAAGAAAGAAAGAAAGAAAGTAGGAAAGAAGTAAAGAAGGACGCAAAGAAGGAAAGAATGAATGAAAGAAACAACTAAAGAAGGATGGAAAAAGGAAGAAAGAAGGAATGCTAGAAAGAAGGAAGGAAAGAATAAAAAAGAAAGAAAGAAAGAAGGTAAAGAAAGAAGGAAGGAAGGAAAGAAAAATAGAAAGAAAGATAGAAAGAAAGAAAGATAGATAGAAAGAAAGAAAGATAGAAAGAAAGAAGGTAAGTAAGAAAGAAAAAAGTAAAGAATTAAAGAGAAAAAGACAGAAAGATAGAAAAAAGAAAGTAAGTAAGAAAGACAGAAATCAAGAAAGAAAGAAAGAAAGAAAGAAAGAAAGATGCAAACAAACAAACAAATAAACAAAGAGAGAAAGTAAGAAAGACAGAAAGAAAGACAGAAAGGAAGAAAGAAAGAAAGAAAGACAGAAAGAAAGACAGAAAGAAACAAACATAGATAGAAAGAAAGAAAGAAAGAAAAAAGCAAGGAAGGAGAGAACGAAGGAAGGAAAGAAAGAAGTAAACAAGGAAACAAAGAAAGAAGCAAAGAAGGAAACAAAGAAAAAAGAAAGAAAGAAAGAAAAAGAAAAGGAAAGAAAGAAAGAGAGAAAGAAAGAAAGAAATAAAGAAAGAAAAGAAGGGAAGACAGAAGTAGGAAAGAAGGAAGGAAGGAAAAAAAGAAGGTAGGAAAGAAAGAAGGAAACAAGAAAAGAAGGAAAGAACGAAGGAAGGTAAGAAAGAAACCAAGGACGAAAGAAAGAAAGAATAAAAAAGAAACAAAGAAAGAAAAGAAAGAAGGAAGGAAAGAAAGAAGGAAGGAAAGAAAGAAAGATAGAAAAAAAGAAAGAGGGATATAAAGAAAGTAAGAAAGAAAGAGCGACAAAGAAAGAAAGAACGAAAGAAAGAAAGAAAGAAAGTAGGAAAGAAGTAAAGAAGGATGCAAAGAAGGAAAGAATGAATGAAAGAAACAACTAAAGAAGGATGGAAAAAGGAAGAAAGAAGGAATGCTAGAAAGAAGGAAGGAAAGAATAAAAAAGAAAGAAAGAAAGAAAGTAAAGAAAGAAGGAAGGAAGGAAAGAAAAATAGAAAGAAAGATAGAAAGAAAGAAAGATAGATAGAAAGAAAGAAAGATAGAAAGAAAGAAGGTAAGTAAGAAAGAAAAAAGTAAAGAATTAAAGAGAAAAAGACAGAAAGAAAGAAAAAAGAAGGTAAGTAAGTAAGAAAGACAGAAATCAAGAAAGAAAGAAAGAAACAAACAAACAAAGAAACAAAGAGAGAAAGAAAGAAAGACATAAAGAAAGACAGAAAGAAAGACAGAAAGAAAGAACGAATGATAGAAAGAAAGAAAAAAGGAAGGAAGGAAAGAACGAAGGAAGGAAAGAAAGAAGGAAAAAAAGAAAGAAGCAAAGAAGGAAGCAAAGAAAAAAGAAAGAAAGAAAGAAAGAAAGAAAGAATGAAAGAAAGAAAGAAAGAGAGAAAGATAAGAGAAAGAAAAAAAGAAAGAAAGAAAAAGAGAAGGAAAGAAAGAAAGAGAGAAAGAAAGAAAGAGAGAAAGAAAGAAAGGAAGAAAGAAGGAAGGAAGGAAAGGAAGAAGGTAGGAAAGAAAGAAGGAAACAAGGAAACAAAGAAAGAAAGGAAGAAGGAAGGAAGGAAGGAAAGAAAGAAAGAAAGAAAGAAGCAAGGAAGAAAGAAAGAAAGACAGAAAGAAAGATAGAAAGAAAGAAAGAAAGAAAGAAGAACGGAAGAAAGAAAGAAAGAAAGAAAGAAAGAAAGACAGAAAGAAAGATAGAAAGAAAGAAAGAAGGAAAGAAAGAAAGAAAGAAAGAGAGAAAGAAAGAAAGACAGAAAGAAAGAAGGCAAGTAAGAAGGAAAAAAGTAAAGAAAGAAAGAGAAAAAGAGTGAAAGAAAGAAACAAACAAACAAACAAACAAACAAAGTAAGAAAGAAAGTAAGAAAGACAGAAAGACAGAAAGAAAGAAAGAAAGAAGGAAAGAAAGAAAGAACCAAACAAAGAAAGAAAGAAAGAAAGAAAGAAAGTAAGAAAGAAAGTAAGAAATACAGAAAGACAGAAAGAAAGCAAGAAAGAAAGAAAGAAAGAAAGAAAGAAAGAAAGAAAGAAAGTTAGAAAGAAAGAGAGAAAGAAAGAGAGAAAGAAAGACAGAATGATAGATAGAAAAATAGAAAGAAAGAGCGAAAGAAAGAAAGAAGGAAGGAAGGAAAAAAAGAAGGAAGGAAAGAAAGAAGGAAACAAGGGAACAAAGGAATAAAGAAAGAAGGAAGGAAAGAAAGAAAGAAAGAAAGAAAGAAAGTAAGACAGAAAGAAAGAAGGTAAGTAAGAAGGAAAAAAGTAAAGAAAGAAAGAGAAAAAGAGAGAAAGCAAGAAAGAAAGTAAGAAAGAAGGAAAGTAAGAAAGACAGAAAGACAGAAAGAAAAAAAGAAAGAAAGGAAGAAAGAAAGAAAGAAAGAAAGGAAGAAAGAAAGAAAGATAGAAAGAAAGAAAGACAGAATGATAGATAGAAAGATAGAAAGAAAGAGCGAAAGAAAGAAGGAAGGAAAGAAAAAAAGAAGGAAGGAAAGAAAGAAGGAATCAAGGGAACAAAGAAAGAAAGAAGGAAGGAAAGAAAAAAGAAAGAAAGAAACAAAGAAAGAAAGAAAGAAAGAAAGAAAAGAAAGGAAGACAGAAGTAGGAAAGAAGGAAGTAAGGAAAAAAAGAAGGTAGGAAAGAAAGAAGGAAACAAGAAAGGAAGGAAAGAACGAAGGAAGGAAAGAAAGAAACCAAGGACGAGAGAAAGAAAGAATAAAAAAATAGAAAGAAAGGAAAGAAAGAAGGAAAGAAAGAAAGATAGAAAAAAAGAGAAGGATATAAAGAAAGTAAGAAAGAAAGAGCGACACAGAAAGAAAGAACTAATGAAAGAAAGAAAGAAAGAAAGAAAGAAAGAACGAAAAAAGGAAGGAAGGAAAGAACGAAGAAAGGAAAGAAAGAAGGAAACAAAGAAAGAAGCAAAGAAGGAAGCAAAGAAAAAAGAAAGAAAGACAGAAAGAAAGAAAAAAGAAAGAAAGAAAGAAAAAGAGAAGGAAAGAAAGAAAGAGAGAAAGAAAGAGCGAAAGAAAGAAGGAAGGAAGGAAAGGAAGAAGGAAGGAAAGAAAGAAGGAAACAAGTAAACAAAGAAAGAAGGAAAGAAGGAAGGAAAAAATGAAAGAAGAAGGAAAGAAGGACGGAAAGAAAGAAAGAAAGAATGAAAGAAAGAAAGACAGAAAGAAAGAAAGAAAGGAAGAAAGAAAGAAAGAGACAAAGAAAGACAGAAAGAAAGAAGGTAAGTAAGAAGGAAAAAGGAAAGAAAGAGGGAGAAAAAGAGAGAAAGAAAGAAAGAAAGAAAGTAAAAGAGAGAGTAAGTAAGAAAGACAGAAAGGAAGAAAGAAAGAAAGAAAGAAAGAGAGAAAGAAAGAAAGAAAGAAAGAAAGAAAGAAGGAAAGAAAGAAAGAAAGAAAGAGAGAAAGAAAGAAAGACAGAATGTTAGAAATAAAGATAGAAAGAAAGAGCGAAACAAAGAAAGAAGGAACAAAGGAAAAAAAAGGAAGGAAAGAAAGAAGGAAACAAGGGAACAAAGAATGAAAGAAAGAAGGAAGCAAAGAAAACAGAAAGAAGGAAAGAAAGAAAGAAAGTAAGAAAGACAGAAAGAAAAATAGAAACGAAGAAAGAAAGAAAGAAAGAAAGAAAGAAAGAGAGAAAGAGAGAAAGAAAGAAAAATAGAAGTAAAGAAGGAAAGAAAGAAACAACAAAGAAAGAATTAATGTAACAAAGAAGGAATGAAAGGATCAAAGAAAGAAGGAAAGAAAGAAGGAAACAAGGAAACAAAGACAGAGAGAAAGAAGAAGGAAAGAAAGGGCGATAGAAATAGATGGAAGAAAGGAAAGAACGAACGAAGGAAAGAAAGAATGAAGGAAAGAAAGATGGAAACAAGGGAAGAAGGAAAGAATTAAAGAAGGAAAGAAATATACAAAGAACTAAAGAGAGAAAGTAAGAAAGACAGAAAGAAAGACAGAAAGAAAAATAGAAAGAAAGTAAGAAAGAATGAGAGAAAGAAAGAAAGATAGAAATAAAGAAGGAAAGAAATAAACAACAAAGAGAAAATGAATGTAACAAAGAAGGAATGAAAGGATCAAAGATAGAAGGAAAGAAAGAAGGAAACAAGGAAACAAAGACAGAGAGAAAGAAGAAGGAAAGAAAGAGCGAAACAAAGAGATGGAAGAAAGGAAAGAACGAAGGAAGGAAAGAAAGAATGAAGGAAAGAAAGAAGGAAACAAGGAAACAAGGAAAGAAGGAAAGAAGGGAAGAAATAAACAAAGAACCAAAGAAGGAGAGAAAGAAAGACAGAAAGAGAGAAAGAAAGATAGCAGTAAAGAAAGAAAGAAAGTAAGAAAGACAGAAAGAAAGAAAGAAAGGAACAAACATGCAAACAAACAAAATAAGAGAGAAAGTAAGAAAGACAGAAAGAAAGACAGAAAGGAAGAAAGAAAGAAAGACAGAAAGAAAGACACAAAGAAAGAAAGAAAGAAAGATAGAAAGAAAGAAAGAAAGAAAGAAAGAAAGGAAGAAAAAAGGAAGGAACGAAAAAACGAATGAAGGAAAGAAAGAAGGAAACAAGGAAACAAAGAAAGAAGCAAAGAAGGAAGCAAAGAAAAAAGAAAGAAAGAGAAAAAGAAAGAAAGAAAAAGAAAAGTAAAGAAAGAAAGAGAGAAAGAAAGAAAGGAAGAAAGAAAAGAAAGGAAGACAGAAGTAGGAAAATAGGAAGGAAGGAAAAAAAGAAGGTAGGAAAGAAAGAAGGGAACAAGAAAAGAAGGAAAGAACGAAGGAAGGTAAGAAAGAAACCAACGACGAAAGAAAGAAAGAATAAAATGGAAAGAAAGAAGGAAGGAAAGAAAGATAGAAAAAGAGAAAGAAGGATATAAAGAAAGTAAGAAAGAAAGAGCGAAAAAGAAAGATAGAACGAAAGAAAGAAAGAAAGAAAGTAGGAAAGAAGTAAAGAAGGATGCAAAGAAGAAAAGAAAGAATGAAAGAAAGAACTAAAGAAGGAAGGAAAAAGGAAGAAAGAAGTAATGCTAGAAAGAAGGAAGGAAAGAATAAAAAAAAGAAAGAAAGAAAGAAAGAAAGACAAATAGAAGGAAATATAGAAAGAAAGAAAGAAAGATAGATAGAAAGAAAGAAAGATAGAAAGAAAGAAGGTAAGTAAGAAAGAAAAAAGTAAAGAATTAAAGAGAAAAAGAGAGAAAGAAAGAAAATAGAAAGTGAGTAAGAAAGACAGAAATCAAGAAACAAAGAAAGAAACAAAGAAAGAAAGAAAGAAACAAACAAACAAACAAAGAAACAAAGAGAAAAAGATAGAAAGACAGAAAGAAAGAAGGAAAGAAAGAAAGACAGAAAGAAAGACAGAAAGAAAGAAAAAATGAAAGAAAGAAAGAAAAAAGGAAGGAAGGTAAGAACGAAGGAAGGAAAGAAAGAAGGAAACAAGGAAACAAAGTAAGAAGCAAAGAAGGAAGCAAAGAAAAAAGAAAGAAAGAAAGAAAGAAAAAGAAAAGGAAAGAAAGAAAGAGAGTAAGAAAGAAAGAAAGAAAGAACAGAAAGGAAGACAGAAGTTGGAATGAAGGAAGGCAAAAAGAAGGTAGGAAAGAAAGAAGGAAACAACAAGAGAAGGAAAGAACGAAGGAAGGAAAGAAAGAAACCAAGGACGAGAGAAAGAAAGAATAAAAAAGAAAGAAAGAAAGGAAAGAAAGAAGGAAGGAAAGAAAGATAGAAAAAAAGAAAGAAGGATATAAAGAAAGTAAGAAAGAGCAACAAAGAAAGAAAGAACGAAAGAAAGAAAGAAAGAAAGAAAGAAAAAAGGAAGGAAGGAAAGAACGAAGGAAGGAAAGAAAGAAGGAAACAAAGAAAGAAGCAAAGAAGGAAGCAAAGAAAAAAGAAAGAAAGAAAGAAAGAAAGAAAGAAAGAAAGAAAAAGTAAGAAAGAAAGAAAAAGAGAAGCAAAGAAATAAAAGAGAGAAAGAAAGAAAGGGCGAAAGAAAGAAGGAAGGAAGGAAAGGAAGAAGGAAGGAAAGAAAGAAGGAAACAAGGAAACAGAGAAAGTAGGAAAGAAGGAAGGAAAAAATGAAAGAAAGAAGGAAAGAAGGACGGAAGGAAAGAAAGAAAGAATGAAAGAAAGAAAGACAGAAAGAAAGAAAGAAAGAAAGAAAGAAAGAAAGAAAGAAAGAAAGAAAGAAAGAAAGAGAGAGAGAAAGAAAGAAAGACAGAAAGAAAGAAGGTAAGTGAGAAGGAAAAAAGTAAAGAAAGAAAGAGAAAAAGAGAGAAAGAAAGAGAGAAAGGAAGTAAGAAAGAAAGTAAGTAAGCAAGAGAGAAAGAAAGAAAGAAAGTAAGAAAGAAAGAAAGAAAGAAAGAAGGAAAGAAAGAAAGAAAGAGAGAAAGAAAGACAGAATGATAGATAGAAAGATAGAAAGAAAGAGCGAAAGAACGAAAGAAGGAAGGAAGGAGAAAAAGAAGGAAGGAAGGAAAGAAGGAAACAAGGGAACAAAGAAAGAAAGAAAGAAAGAAGGAAGGAAAGAAAAAGAAAGAAAGAAAGAAAGAAGGTAAGTAAGAAGGAAAAAAGTAAAGTAAGAAAGAAAGAAAGAAAGAAAGAGAGAAAGAAAGAAAGATAGAAGTAAAGAAGGAAAGAAAGAAACAATCAAGAAAGAATGAATGTAACAAAGAAGGAATGAAAGGATCAAAGAAAGAAGGAAAGAAAGAAGGAAACAAGGAAACAAAGACAGAGAGAAAGAAGAAGGAAAGAAAGGGCTATAGAAAGAGATGGAAGAAAGGAAAGAACGAATGAAGGAAAGAAAGAATGAAGGAAAGAAAGAAGGAAACAAGGAAAGAAGGAAAGAATTAAAGAAGGAAAGAAATATACAAAGAAGGAAAGAAGGAGATAAAGAAAGACAGAAAGAGAGAAAGAGAGAAAGATATAAAGATAGAAGGAAAGAAAGATAGAAAGAAAGAAATAAGGTAAGTATGAAAGAAAAAATTAAGGAGGGAAAGAGAAAAAGAGAGAAAGAAAGAAAGAAAGATAGTAAGAAAGACAGAAAGAAAAATAGAAAGAAAGAGAGAAAGAAAGAAAGATAGAAATAAAGAAGGAAAGAAAGAAATAACAAAGAAAGAATGAATGTAACAAAGAAGGAATGAAAGGATCAAAGATAGAAGGAAAGAAAGAAGGAAACAAGGAAACAAGGACAGAGAGAAAGAAGAAGGAAAGAAAGAGCGAAAGAAGGAGATGGAAGAAAGGAAAGAAGGAAGGAAAGAAAAAATGAAGGAAAGAAAAAAGAAAGAAAGAAAGAAAGAAAGTAAGAAAGACAGAAAGAAAAATAAAAACAAAGAAAGAAAGAAAGAAAGAGAGAAATAAAGAAAGGTAGAAATAAAGAAGGAAAGAAAGAAACAACACAGAAAGAATGAATGTAACAGAGAAGGAATGAAAGGATCAAAGAAATAAGGAAAGAAAGGAGGAAACAAGGAAACAAAGACAGAGAGAAAGAAGAAGGAAAGAAAGAGCTTAACAAAGAGATGGAAGAAAGGAAAGAACGAAGCAAGGAAAGAAAGAATGAAGGAAAGAAAGCAGGAAACAAGGAAATAAGGAAAGAAGGGAAGAAGTAAACAAAGAAGGAAAGAAGGAGGGAAAGAAAGACAGAAAGAGAGAAAGAAAGATAGCAGGAAAGAAAGAAAGAAAGTAAGAAAGACAGAAAGAAAGAAAGAAAGGAACAAACAAACAAACAAACAAAGAGAGAAAGTAAGAAAGACAGAAAGAAAGGCAGAAAGGAAGAAAGAAAGAAAGAAAGACAGAAAGAAAGACACAATGAAAGAAAGAAAGACAGAAAGAAAGAAAGAAAGAAAGAAAGAGAGAGAGAAAGAAAGAAACACAGAAAGAAAGAAGGTAAGTGAGAAGGAAAAAAGTAAAGAAAGAAAGAGAAAAAGAGAGAAAGAAAGAGAGAAAGGAAGTAAGAAAGAAAGTAAGTAAGCAAGAAAGAAAGAAAGAAAGAAAGTAAGAAAGAAAGAAAGAAAGAAGGAAAGAAAGAAAGAAAGAAAGAGAGAAAGACAGAATGATAGATAGAAAGATAGAAAGAAAGAGCGAAAGAACGAAAGAAGGAAGGAAGGAGAAAAAGAAGGAAGGAAGGAAAGAAGGAAACAAGGGAACAAAGAAAGAAAGAAAGAAGGAAGGAAAGAAAAAGAAAGAAAGAAAGAAAGAGAGAAAGAAAGAAAGAAAGAAAGAAAGAAGGTAAGTAAGAAGGAAAAAAGTAAAGAAAGAAAGATAAAAAGAGAGAAAGAAAGAAAGTAAAAAAGAAAGTAAGTAACAAAGACAGAAAGAAAGAAAGAATGAAAGAGAGAAAGAAAGAAAGAAAGAAAGAAGGAAAGAAAGAAGGAAAGATAGAAAGAAAGAGAGAAAGAAAGAAAGACAGAATAATAGAAATAAAGATAGAAAGAGAGAGCGAAATAAAGAAAGAAGGAAGAAAGGAAAAAAAGAAGGAAGGAAAGAATGAAGGAAACAAGGGAGCAAAGAAAGAAAGAAGGAAGGAAAGAAAAAAGAAAGAAGGAAAGAAAGAAAGAAAGTAAGAAAGACAGAAAGAAAAATAGAAACAAAGAAAGAAAGAAAGAAAGAGAGAAAGAAAGATAGAAGTAAAGAAGGAAAGAAAGAAACAACAAAGAAAGAATGAATGTAACAAAGAAGGAATGAAAGGATCAAAGAAAGAAGGAAAGAAAGAAGGAAACAAGGAAACAAAGACAGAGAGAAAGAAGAAGGAAAGAAAGGGCTATAGAAAGAGATGGAAGAAAGGAAAGAACGAATGAAGGACAGAAAGAATGAAGGAAAGAAAGAAGGAAACAAGGAAAGAAGGAAAGAATTAAAGAAGGAAAGAAATATACAAAGAAGGAGAGAAGGAGGTAAAGAAAGACAGAAAGAGAGAAAGAGAGAAAGAAAGAAAGATAGAAGGAAAGAAAGACAGAAAGAAAGAAATAAGGTAAGTATGAAAGAAAAGATTAAAGAAGGAAAGAGAAAAAGAGAGAAAGAAAGAAAGAAAGTAAGAAAGACAGAAAGAAAGAAAGAAAGAAAGAAAGCAACAAACAAAAAACAAAGAACCAAAGAGAGAAGGTAAGAAAGACAGAAAGAAAGACAGAAAGAAAAATAGAATGAAAGAGAGAAAGAAAGAAAGATAGAAATAAAGAAGGAAAGAAAGAAATAACAAAGAAAGAATGAATGTAACAAAGAAGGAATGAAAGGATCAAAGATAGAAGGAAAGAAAGAAGGAAACAAGGAAACAAGGACAGAGAGAAAGAAGAAGGAAAGAAAGAGCGAAAGAAAGAGATGGAAGAAAGGAAAGAACGAAGAAAGGAAAGAAAGAATGAAGGAAAGAAAAAAGAAAGAAAGAAAGAAAGAAAGTAAGAAAGACAGAAAGAAAAATAGAAACAAAGAAAGAGAGAAAGAAAGAAAGATAGAAATAAAGAAGGACAGAAAGAAACAACACAGAAAGAATGAATGTAACAAAGAAGGAATGAAAGGATCAAACAAAGAAGGAAAGAAAGAAGGAAACAAGGAAACAAAGACAGAGAGAAAGAAGAAGGAAAGAAAGAGCGAAAGAAAGAGAAGAAAGAAAGGAAAGAACGAAGGAAGGAAAGAAAGAATGAAGGAAAGAAAGAAAGAAGGAAACAAGGAATCAAGGAAAGAAGGAAAGAAGGGAAGAAATAAACAAAGAATGAAAGAAGGAGAGAAAGAAAGACAGAAAGAGCGAAAGAAAGAAGGATAGAAGGAAAGAAAGATAGAAAGAAGGAAAGAAGGTAAGTATGAAAGATAAAAATTAAAGAAGGAAAGAGAAAAAGAGAGAAAGAAAGAAAGAAAGTAAGAAAAACAGAAGGAAAGAAACAAACAAACAAAAAAAAGAGTAAGTAAGAAAGACAGAAAGAAAGACAGAAAGGAAGAAAGAAAGAAAGACAGAAAGAAAGACAGAAAAAAAGAAAGAAAGAAAGAAAGAAAGATAGAACGAAAGAAAGAAAGAAAGAAAGAAAAAAGGAAGGAAGGAAAGAACGAAGGAAGGAAAGAAAGAAGGAAACAAGGAAACAAACAAAGAAGCAAAGAAGGAAGCAAAGAAAAGGAAAGAAAGAAAAAGAAAAGGAAAGAAAGAGAGAAAAAAAGAAGGAAAGAAAGAAGGAAAGAAAGAAAAAAAGGAAGACAGAAGTAGGAAAATAGGAAGGAAGTAAAAAAGAAAAAAGGAAATAAAGAAGGAAACAAGAAAAGTAGGAAAGAACGAAGGAAGGTAAGAAAGAACCCAAGGACGAAAGAAAGAATAAAAAAGAAAGAAAGAAAGGAAAGAAAGAAGGAAGGAAAGAAAGAAAGATAGAAAAAAAGAAAGAGGGATATAAAGAAAGTAAGAAAGAAAGAGCGACAAAGAAAGAACGAAAGAAAGAAAGAAAGAAAGAAAGTAGGAAAGAAGTAAAGAAGGATGCAAAGAAGAAAAGAAACAATTAAAGAAAGAACTAAAGAAGGATGGAAAAAGGAAGAACGAAGTAATGCTAGAAAGAAGGAAAGAATAAAAAAGAAAGAAAGAAAGTAAAGAAAGAAGGAAGGAAAGAAAGAAGGACAGATAGAAAGAAAGATAGAAAGAAAGAAGGAAAGATAGATAGAAAGAAAGAAGGTAAGTAAGAAAGAAAAAAGTAAAGAATTAAAGAGGAAAAGAGAGAAAGAAAGAAAAAAGAAAGTGAGTAAGAAAGACAGAAATCAAGAAAGAAAGAAAGAAAGAAAGAAACAAAGAAAGGAAGAAAGAAAGAAACAAACAAACAAATAAACAAAGAGAGAAAGAAAGAAAGACAGAGAGAAAGAAAGAAAGAAAGAAAGACGGAAAGAAAGACAGAAAGAAAGAAAGAAAGAATGAAAGAAAGAAAGAAAGAAAAAAGGAAGGAAGGAAAGAACGAAGGAAGGAGAGAAAGAAGGAAACAAAGAAAGAAGCAAAGAAGGAAGCAAAGAAAAAAGAAAGAAAGAAAGAAAGAATGAAAGAAATAAAGAAAGAAAGTAAGAAAGAAAGAAAAAAGAAAGAAAGGAAGAAAAAGGGAAGGAAAGAAAGAAAGAGAGAAAGAAAGAAGGAAACAAGGAAACAAAGAAAGAAGGAAAGAAGGAAGGAAGGAAAGAAAGAAATAAAGAAGGAAAGAAGCACGGAAGAAAGAAAGAAAGACAAAGAAAGATAGAAAGAAAGAAAGAAAGAAAGAAAGAAAGAAAGAAGGAAAGAAAGAAAGAAAGAAAGAAAAGAAAGGAAGACAGAAGTAGGAAAGAAGGAAGGAAAAAAAGAAGGTAGGAAAGAAAGAAGGAAACAAGAAAAGAAGGAATAAACGAAGGAAGGAAAGAAACCAAGGACGAGAGAAAGAAAGAATAAAAACGAAAGAAGGAAAGGAAAGAAAGAAGGAAGGAAAGAAAGAAAGATAGAAAAAAAGAAAGAAGGATATAAAGAAAGTAAGAATGAGCGCCAAAGAAAGACGAAAGAAAGAAAAAAGAAGGAAAGAAGGAAGGAAATAAAGAACGAATTAAGGAAAGAAAGAAGGAAACAATGAAAGAAGCAAAGAAGGAAGCAAAGTAAAAAGAAAGAAAGAACGAAAGAAAAAAGAAAGAAAGAAAGAATGAAAAAAGAAGGAAAGAAAGAAAGAGAGAAAGAAAGAAAGAGCGAAAGAAAGAAGGAAGGAAGGAAAGGAAGAAGGAAGGAAAGAAAGAAGGAAACAAGGAAACAAAGAAAGAAGGAAAGAAGGAAGGAAAAAATGAAAGAAAGAAGGAAATAAGGACGGAAGGAAAGAAAGAAAGAATGAAAGAAAGAAAGACAGAAAGAAAGAAAGAAAGAAAGAAAGAAAGAAAGAAAGAAAGAGAGAAAGAAAGAAAGACAGAAAGAAAGAAGGTAAGTAAGAAGGAAAAAAGTAAAGAAAGAAAGAGAAAAAGAGAGAAAGAAAGAAAGTAAGGAAGAAAGTAAGTAAGAAAGACAGAAAGAAAGAAAGAAAGAAAGAAAGTAAGAAAGAAAGAAACAAAGAAAGCAAGAAAGAAAGAAAGAAAGAAAGGGAGAAAGAAAGAAAGACAGAATGATAGATAGAAACAAAGAAAGAAAGAGAGAAAGAAAGAAAGATAGAAATAAAGAAGGAAAGAAAGAAACAACAAAGAAAGAATGAATGTAACAAAGAAGGAATGAAAGGATCAAAGAAAGAAGGAAAGAAAGTAGGAAACAAAGACAGAGAGAAAGAAGAAGGAAAGAAAGAGCGATTGAAAGAGATGGAAGAAAGGAAAGAACGAAGGAAGGAAACAAAGAATGAAGGAAAGAAAGAAGGAAACAAGGAAAGAAGGAAAGAAGGAAAGAAATATACAAAGAAGGAAACAAGGAGAGAAAGAAAGACAGAAAGAGAGAAAGAGAGAAAGAAAGAAAGATAGAAGGAAAGAAACATAGAAAGAAAGAAATAAGGTAAGTATGAAAGAAAAAATTAAAGAAGGAAAGAGAAAAAGAGAGAAAGAAAGAAAGAAAGAAAGACAGAAAGAAAGAAAGAAAGAAACAAACAAACACACAAACAAAGAACCAAAGAGAGAAAGTAAGAAAGACAGAAAGAAAGACAGAAAGGAAGAAAGAAAGAAAGAAAGAAAGACAGAAAGAAAGACAGAAAGAAAGAAAGAAAGAAAGAAAGAAAGAAAAAGGGAAGGAAGGAAAGAACGAAGGAAGGAAAGCAAGAAGGAAACAAGGAAACAAAGAGAGAAGCAAAGAAGTAAGCAAAGAAAAAAGAAAGAAAGAAAGAGAGAAAGAAAGAAAGAAAGAAAGAGAGAAAGAAAGAAAGATAGAAATAAAGAAGGAAATAAAGAAACAACAAAGAAAGAATGAATGTAACAAAGAAGGAATGAAAGGATCAAAGATAGAAGGAAAGAAAGGAGGAAACAAGGAAACAAAGACAGAGAGAAAGAAGAAGGAAAGAAAGAGCGAAAGAAAGAGATGGAAAAAAGGAAAGAACGAAGGAAGGAAAGAAAGAATGTAGGAAATAAAGAAGGAAACAAAGAAACAAGGAAAGAAGGGAAGAAATAAACAAAGAAGGAAAGAAGGAGAGAAAGAAAGACAGAAAGAGAGAAAGAAAGAAATATAGAAGGAAAGAAAGATAGAAAGAACGAAATAAGGTAAGTATGAAAGAAAAAATTAAAGAAGGAAAGAGAATAAGAAAGAAAGAAAGAAAGTAAGAAAGACAGAAAGAAAGAAAGCAAGAAAGAAAGAAAGAAAGAAAGAAAGAAAGAAACAAAGAACCAAAGAGAGAAAGTAAGAAAGACAGAAAGAAAGACAGAAAGAAAAATAGAAAGAAAGAAAGAAAGAGAGAAAGAAAGAAAGATAGAAATAAAGAAGGAAAGAAAGAAACAACAAAGAAAGAATGAATGTAACAAAGAAGGAATGAAAGGATCAAACAAAGAAGGAAAGAAAGAAGAAAACAAGGAAATAAAGACAGAGAGAAGGAAGCAGGAAAGAAAGAGCGAAAGAAAGATGTGGAAGAAAGGAAAGAACGAAGGAAGAAAAGAAAGAATGAAGGAAAGAAAAAAGAAAGAAAGAAAGAAAGTAAGAAACACAGAAAGAAAAATAGAAACAAAGATAGAAAGAAAGAAAGAGAGAAAGAAAGAAAGAAAGATAGAAATAAAGAAGCAAAGAAAGAAACAACACAGAAAGAATGAATGTAACAAAGAAGGAATGAAAGGATCAAAGAAAGAAGGAAAGAAAGAAGGAAACAAGGAAACAAAGACAGAGAGCAAGAAGAAGGAAAGAAAGAGCGAAAGAAAGAGATGGAAGAAAGGAAAGAACAAAGGAAGGAAAGAAAGAATGAAGGAAAGAAAGAAGGAAACAAGGAACGAAGGAAAGAAGGGAAGAAAGAAGGAAACAAGGAAACAAAGGAACAAGCAAAGAAGGAAGCAAAGAAAAAAGAAGGAAAGAAAGAAAGAAAAAGAGAAGGAAAGAAAGAAAGAAAGAGAGAAAGAAAGAAAGAAAGAAAAGAAAGGAAGACAGAAGTAGGAAAGAAGGAAGGAAGGAAAAAAAGAAGGTAGGAAAGAAAGAAGGAAACAAGAAAAGAAGGAAAGAACGAAGGAAGGTAAGAAAGAAACCAAGGACGAAAGAAAGAAGGAATAAAAAGAAAGAAAAAAAGGAAAGAAAGAAGGAAGGAAAGAAAGAAAGATAGAAAAAAAAGAAAGAAGGATATAAAGAAAGTAAGAAAGAAAGAGCGACAAAGAAAGAAAGAACGAAAGAAAGAAAGAAAGAAAGATAGAAAGAAACAAAGAAAGAAAGAAAGAAAAAGGGAAGGAAGGAAAGAACGAAGGAAGGAAAGAAAGAAGGAAACAAGGAAACAAAGGAAGAAGCAAATACGGAAGCAAAGAAAAAAGAAGGAAAGAAAGAAAGAAAAAGAGAAGGAAAGAAAGAAAGAGAGAAAGAAAGAAAGACACAAAGAAAAGAAAGGAAGACAGAAGTAGGAAAGAAGGAAGGAAGGAAAAAAAGAAGGTAGGAAAGAAAGAAGGAAGGTAAGAAAGAAACCAAGGACGAAAGAAAGAAAGAATAAAAAGAAAGAAAGAAAGGAAAGAAAGAAGGAAGGAAAGAAAGAAATAGAAAAAAAGAAAGAAGGATATAAAGAAAGTAAGAAAGAAAGAGCGACAAAGAAAGAAAGAACGAACGAAAGAAAGAAAGAAAGAAAGAAAGTAGGAAAGAAGTAACGAAGGATGCAAAGAAGAAAAGAAAGAATGAAAGAAAGAACTAAAGAAGGATGGAAAAAGGAAGAAAGAAGTAATGCTAGAAAGAAGGAAGGAAAGAATAAAAAAGAAAGAAAGAAAGAAAGAAGGTAAAGAAAGAAGGAAGGAAAGAAAGAATGAAAGATAGAAAGAAAGATAGAAAGAAAGAAAGATAGATAGAAAGAAAGAAAGATAGAAAGAAAGAAGGTAAGTAAGAAAGAAAAAAGTAAAGAATTAAAGAGAAAAAGAGAGAAAGAAAGAAAAAAGAAAGTAAGTAAGAAAGACAGAAATCAAGAAAGAAAGAAAGAAAGAAAGAAACAAAGAAACTAAGAGAGAAAGAAATAAAGACAGACAGAAAGAAAGAAAGAAAGACAGAAAGAAAGACAGAAAGAAAGAAAGAATGAAAGAAAGAAAGAAAAAAGGAAGGAAGGAAAGAACGAAGGAAGGAAAGAAAGAAGGAAACAAAGAAAGAAGCAAAGAAGGAAGCGAAGAAAAAAGAAAGAAAGAATGAAAGAAAGAAAGAAAGCAAGCAAGAAGAGAGAAAAAAGAAAGAAAGAAAAAGAGAGGGAAAGGAAGAAAGAGAGAAAGAGAGAAAGAAAGAAAGAAAGAAAGAAGGAAGTAAGGAAAGGAAGAAAGTAGGAAAGAAAGAAGGATACAAGGACACAAAGAATGAAGGAAAGAAGGAAGGAAGGAAAGAAAGAAAGAAAGAAAGAAGGACGGAAGAAAGAAAGACAGAAAGAAAGATAGAAAGAAACAAAGAAAGAAACAAAGAAAGAAAGAAGGAAAGAAAGAAAGAAAGAAAGAAAGAAAGAAAGAAAGAAAGAAAGAAAGAAAGAAAAGAAAGGAAGACAGAAGTTGGAATGAAGGAAGGAAAAAAGGAAGGTAGGAAAGAAAGAAGGAAACAAGAAAAGAAGGAAAGAACGAAGGAAGGAAAGAAAGAAACCAAGGACGAGAGAAAGAAAGAATAAAAAAGGAAGAAAGTAAAGAAAGAAGCAAGGAAAGAAAGACAGAAAAAAAGAAAGAAGGATATAAAGAAAGAGCAACAAAGAAAGAAAGAACGAAAGAAAGAAAGAAGGAAAGAAAAAAGGAAGGAAGGAAGGAAAGAAAGAAGGAAACAAAGAAAGAAGCAAAGAAGGAAGCAAAGAAAGAAAGAAAGAAAAGAGAAAGAAAGAAAGCAAAATAGAAGGAAAGAAATAAAAGAGAGAAAGAAAGAAAGAGCGAAAGAAAGAAGCAAGGAAGGAAAGGAAGAAGGAAGGAAAGCAAGAAGGAAACAAGGAAACAAAGAAAGAAGGAAAGAAGGAAGGAAAAAATGAAAGAAAGAAGGAAAGAAGGACGGAAGGAAAGAAAGAAAGAATGAAAGAAAGACAGAAAGAAAGAAAGAAAGAAAGAAAGAAAGAAAGACTGAGAGAAAGAAAGAAAGACAGAGAGAAAGAAGGTGAGCAAGAAGGAAAAAGGTAAAGAAAGAAAGAGAAACAGAGAGAAAGAAAGAAAGTAAGAAAGAAAGTAAGCAAGAAAGACAGAAAGAAAGAAAGAAAGAAAGAAAGTAAGAAAGGAGGAAAGAAAGAAAGAAAGAAGGAATGAAAGAAAGAAAGAAAGAAAGAAGGAAGGAAAAAAAGAAGGAAGGAAGGAAAGAAGGGAACAATTGAACAAAGAAATAAAGAAAGAAGGAAGGAAAGAAAAAGAAAGAAAGAAAGAGAGAAAGAAAGAAATATAGAAGTAAACAAGGAAAGAAAGAAACAACAAAGAAGGAATGAATGTAACAAAGAAGGAATGAAAGGATCAAAGAAAGAAGGAAAGAAAGAAGGAAACAAGGAAACAAAGACAGAGAGAAAGAAGAAGGAAAGAAAGGGCGATAGAAAGAGATGGAAGAAAGGAAAGAACTAATGAAGGAAAGAAAGAAGGAAACAAGGAAAGAAAGAATGAATTAAAGAAGGAAAGAAATATACAAAGAAGGAAAGAAGGAGAGAAAGAAAGACAGAAAGGGAGAAAGAGAGAAAGTAAGAAAGATAGAAGGAAAG
>CM060970.1:112326838-112339338 GCA_030765045.1 Tenodera sinensis | reverse complement strand
ATAGAAAGTAAGAGCGAAAGAAAGAAAGAAGGAAGGAAAAAAAGAAGGAAGGAAAGAAAGAACGAAACAAGGGATCAAAGAAAGAAAGAAGGAATGAAGGAAAGAAAGAAAGAAAGAAAGAAAGAGATAAAGAAAGAAAGAAACAAAGTAAGGAAGACAAAGAAGAATAGAAACAAAGAAAGAAAGAGAGAGAGAAAGAAAGAAAGATAGAAATAAAGAAGGAAAGAAAGAAAAAACAAAGAAAGAATGAATGTAACAAAGAAGGAATGAAAGATTCAAAGAAAGAAGGAAAGAAGTACAGAAAGAAAGAGAGAAAGAAAGAATGAAGGAAAGAAACAAACAAAGAAAGAAAGAAATAAAGCGAGAAGGAAAGAAACACAGAACAAAAGACAGAAAAACAAAGAAAGAAAGAAAGATATAAAGAAAGAGCGAAAGAAAGAAAGAAGGAAGGAAAAAAAGAGGGAAGGAAAGAAAGAAGTAAACAAGGAAACAAAGACAGAAAGAAAGAAGAAGGAAAGAAAGAGCTAAAGAAAGACATGGAAGAAAGGAAAGAACGAAGGAAGGAAAGAAAGAAGGAAACAAGGAAACAAGGAAAGAAGGAAAGAAGGAAAGAAAGAAAGAAATAAACAAAGAAATGAAGAAGGAGAGAAAGAAAGAAAGAGAGAAAGAGAGAAAGAAAGAAGGTAAGTAAGAAAGAAAAAATTAAAGAAGGAAAGAGAAAAAGAGAGAAAGAAAGAAAGAAAGTAAGAAAGACAGAAAGTAAGAAAGAAAGAAAGACAGAAAGAAAGAAAGAAAGCAAGACAGAAAGAAACAAACAAAGAAACAAAGAAACAAAGAGGGAAAGTAAGAAAGACAGAAAGAAAGACAGAATGGAAGAAAGAAAGAAAGAAAGAAAGAGAGACCGAAAGAAAGACAGAAAGAAAGAAAGAAAGATTGAAAGAAAGAAAGAAAGAAAGAAAGGAAGGAAGAAATAAAGAAAAAAGGAACGAAGGAAAGAACGAAGGAAGGAAAGAAAGAAGGAAACAAGGAAACAAAGAAAGAAGCAAAGAAGGAAGCAAAGAAAAAAGAAAGAACTAAAGAAAGAAAGTAAGAAAGAAAGAAAGAAAGAAAGAAAGCAAGAAAGAAAAAGAGAAGGAAAGAAAGAAAGAAAGAATGAAAGAAAGAAAGAAAGAAAGAAGGAAGGAAGGAAAGGAAGAAGGAAGGAGAGAAAGAAGGAAAGATGGAAACAAAGTAAGAAGGAAAGAAAGAAAGAAAGAAAGAAAGAAAGAAAGGAAGAAATAAAGAAAAAAGGAACGAAGGAAAGAACGAAGGAAGGAAAGAAAGAAGGAAACAAGGAAACAAAGAAAGAAGCAAAGAAGGAAGCAAAGAAAAAAGAAAGAAATAAAGAAACAAAGTAAGAAAGAAAGAAAGAAAGAAAGAAAGAAAGAAAGAAAAAGAGAAGGAAAGAAAGAAAGAAAGAATGAAAGAAAGAAAGAAAGAAAGAAAGAAGGAAGGAAGGAAGGAAGGAAAGGAAGAACGAAGGAGAGAAAGAAGGAAAGATGGAAACAAAGAAAGAAGGAAAGAGGAGGGAATGAAAGAAGGAAGTAAAGAAAGAAAGAAAGAATGAAACAAAGAAAGACGGAAAGAAAGAAAGAAAGAAAGAAAGAAAGAGAGAGAGAAAGAAAGAAAGACAGAAAGAAAGAAGCTAGGTAAAAAGGAAAAAAAGTAAAGAAAGAGAAAAAGAGAGTAATAAAGAAAGAAAGTAAGAAAGAAAGTAAGAAAGACAGAAAGAAATAAAGAAAGAAAGAAACAAACAAAGAAACAAAGAAAGAAAGAAAGAAACAAAGAAAGAAACAAAGAAATAAACAAAGACAGAATGATAGATAGAAAGATGGAAAGAAAGGGCCAAAGAAAGAAGGAAGGAAGGAAGGAAAAAGGAAGGAAGGAAAGAAAGTAGGGAACAAAGAAAGAAAGAAAGAATGAAGGAAAGAAAGAAAGGAAGAAAGAAAGAAAGTAAGAAAGACATAAAGAAGAATAGAAGCAAAGAAAGAAAGACAGAAACAAAGAAAGATAGAAATAAAGAAGGAAAGAAAGAAACAACAAAGAAAGAATGAATGTAACAAAGAAGGAATGAAAGCATCAAAGAAAGAAGGAAAGAAAGAATGAAAGAAGTAAAGAAAGAAAGAGAGAAAGAAACAATGAAAGAAAGAAACAAAGAAAGAAAGAGACAGAGAAAGAAAGAAACAGAAAGAAAGCTAGAAAAACAAAGAAAGAAATATATAAAGAAAGAACGAAAGAAAAAGAAGGAAGGAAAAAAGAAGGAAGGAAAGAAAGAAGGAAACAAGGAAAGAAAGACAGAAAGAAAGAAGAAGGAAAGAAAGAGAGAGAGAAAGAAAGAAAGATAGAACGAAAAAAAAGAGAGAGAAAGAAAGAATGAAAGAAAGAAAGAAAGAAAGAAAAGGAACCAAGACAGAAGTAGGAAGGAAGGAAGGAAGGAAAAAGAGGAGGTAGGAAAGAAACCAAGGACGAAAGAAAGAAAGAATAAAAAAGAAAGAAAGATAGAAAAAAAGAAAGAAAGATATAAAGAAAGTAAGAAAGAAAGAGCGACAAAGAAAGAAAGAACGAAAGAAAGAAAGAAAGAAAGAAGGAAAGAAGTAAAGAAGGATGCAAAGAAGGAAAGAAGGAACGAAAGAAAGAACGAAAGAAAGAACTAAAGAAGAATGGACAAAGGAAGAAAGAAGTAATGCTACAAAGAAGGAAGGAAAGAATAAAAAAGAAAGAAACAAAGAAAGTAAAGAAAGAAGGAAGGAAAGTAAGAAAGATAGAAATCAAGAAAGAAAGGAAGAAAGCAAGAATCAAACAAAGAAAGAAAGAAAGGAAGAAAGAAACAAACAAACAAAGAAACAAAGAGAGAAAGAAAGAAACACACAAAGAAAGACAGAAAGAAAGAAAGAAAGAAAGACAGAAAGAAAGACAGAAATAAAGAAAGAAAGAAAATAGGAAAGAAGGAAAGAACGAAGGAAGGAAAGAAAGAATGAAACAAAGAAAGATGCAAAGAAGGAAGCAAATAAAAAAGAAAGAAAGAAAGAAAGAAAAAAGAAAGAAAGAAAAAGAGAAGGAAAGAAAGAAAGAGAGAAAGAAAGAAAGAAAGAAAGAAAGAAAGAAAGAAGGAAGGAAAGGAAGAAGGAAGGAAAGAAAGAAGGAATAAAGGAAACAAAGAAAGAAGGAAAGAAGGCAGGAAAGAAAGAAAGAAAGAAGGACGGAGGGAAAGAAAGAAAAAATGAAAGAAAGAAAGACAGAAAGAAAGAAAGAAAGAAGGAAGGAAAGAAAGAAAGAAAGTAAGAAAGAAAGAGAGAAAGAAAGAAAGAAAGAGAGAAAGAAAGAAAGACAGAATGATAGATAGAAATATAGAAAGAAAGAGCGAAAGAAAGAAAGAAGTAAGGAAGGAAAAAAAGAAGGAAGCAAGGGAACCAAGAAAGAAAGAAAGAAGGAAGGAAAGAAAGTAAGAAACTTAGAAAGAAAAGTAGAAACAAAGAAAGAAAGAAAGAAAGAAAGAGAGAAAGAACTAAAGATAGAAATAAAGAAGGAAAGAAAGAAACAATAAGGAAAGAATGAATGTAACAAAGAAGGAATGAAAGGATCAAAGAAAGAAGGAAAGGAGTAAAGAAAGAAAGAGAGTAAGAAAGAATGAAGGAAAGAAGCAAACAAAGAAAGAAAGAAAAAGAGAAAGAAAGAAACACAGAAAGAAAGACAGAAAAACAAAGATAGAAAGATATAAAGAAAGAGCGAAAGAAAGAAAGAATGAAGGAAAAAAGAAGGAAGGAAAGAAGGAAGGAAACAAGGAAACAAAGACAGAGAGAAACAAGAAGGAAAGAAAGAGCGAAAGAAAGAGATGGAAGAAAGGAAAGAACGAAGGAAGGAAAGAAACAATGAAGGAAAGAAAGAAGGAAACAAGGAAACAAGGAAAGAAGGAAAGAAATAAACAAAGAAGGAAATAAGGAAAGAAAGATTGAAAGAAAGAGAGAAAGAATGAAGGAAGGTAAGAAAGAAGGAAAGAAGTACAGAAAGAAAGAGAAAAAGAGAGAAAGAAAGTAAGAAAGAAAGATATAAAGAAAAAAGGAGAGAGAGAAGGAAAGAAAGAAAGAAAGAAAGAAAAGAAAGGAACACAGAAGAAAGGATACAAGGAAGAAAAAAAAGAAGGCAGGAAAGAAAGAAGCAAATAATAAAAGAAGAAAAGAACGAAGGAAGGAAAGAAAGAAACCAAGGACCAAAGAAAGAAAGAATAAAAAAGAAAGAAAGTAAAGAAAGAAGGAAGGAAAGAAAGAAACAGAAAGAAAGAAGGATATAAAGAAAGATAGAAAGAAAGAAAGAAACAAAGAAAGAAGGAAAGAGAGAAAGAAAGAGAGAAAGAAAGACAGAATGATAGATAGAAAGATAGAAAGAAAGAGCGAAAGAAAGAAAGAAGGAAGGAAAAAAAGAAGGAAGGAAAGAAAGAAGGAAACAAGGGAACAAAGAAAGAAAGAAGGAAGGAAAGAAAGAAAGTAAGAAAGACAGAAAGAAAAATAGAAACAAAGAAAGAAAGAAAGAAAGAAAGAAAGAAAGAAAGAGAGAAAGAAAGAAAGATAGAAATAAAGAAGGAAAGAAAGAAACAACAAAGAAAGAATGAATGTAACAAAGAAGGAATGAACGGCTCAAAGAAAGAAGGAAAGAAGTAAATAAAGAAAGTGAGAAAGAAAGAATGAAGGAAAGAAACAAACAAACAAAGAAACAAATAAAGAGAGAAAGAAACAAACACAGAAAGAAAAACAGAAAAACAAAGAAAGAAAGAAAGATATAAAGAAAGAGCGAAAGAAAGAAAGAAGGACGGAAAAAAGAAGGAAGGGAAGAAAGAAGTAAACAAGGAAACAAAGACAGAGAGAAAGAAGAAGGAATAAAAGTGCGAAAGAAAGAGATGGAAGAAAGGAAAGAACGAAGGAAGGAAAGAAAGAATGAAGGAAAGGGAAAAGGAAACAAGGAAACAAGCAAAGAAGGAAAGAAATAAACAATGAAGGAAAGAAGGAGAGAAAGAAAGACAGAAAGAGAGAAAGAAAGAAAGATAGAAGGAAAGAAAGATAGAAAGAAAGAAAGAAAGAAAGAAAGAAGGTAATTATGAAAGAAAAAATTAAAGAAGGAAAGAGAAAAATAGAGAAAGAAAGAAAGAAAGAAAGTAAGAAAGACAGAAAGAAAGAAAGAAAGAAAGAAAGAAACAAAGAAACAAAGAAACAAAGAGAGCAAGTAAGAAAGACAGAAAGGAAGGAAAAAAAGAAGGAAGGAAAGAAAGAAGGAAACAAGGGAACAAAGAAAGAAAGAAGGAAGGGAAGAAAGAAAGAAAGAAAGACAGAAAAAAAGAAAGAAAGAAAGAAAGAAAGAGAGAGAGAAAGAAAGAAAGAAAGAAAGAAAGAAAGAAAGAAAGAAAGAAAGAAAGAAAGAAAGAAAGAAAGAAAGAGATAGAAAGGAAAAACGTAAAGAAAGAAAGAGAAAAAGAGAGAAAGAGAGAAAGAAAGAAAGAAGGTAAGAAAGAAATAAAGAAAGAAGGAAACAAACAAAGAAACAAAGAAAGACAGAAAGAATGACAGAAACAAATAAAGAAAGAAAGAAACAAACAAACAAACAAAGACAGAATGATAGACAGAAAGATAGAAGGGATGGGCCAAAGAAAGAATGAAGGAAGGAAAAAGGAAGGAAGGAAAGAAAGAAGAGAACAAAGAAAGAAAGAATGAAGGAAAGAAAGAAAGGAAGAAAGAAAGAAGGAAAGAAAGAAAGAAAAAAGAAAGACAGAAAGAAAGAAGAAGGATAGAAAGAGAGAAAAAAGAAAGACAGAAGGAATAAAGGAAAGAACGAAGGTAGGAAAGAAAGAAGGAAACAAGGAAACAAAGAATGATGTAAAAAAGATAGGAAAGAAAGAAAGAAAGAAAGAAAGAAGGAGAGAAAGATTGAAAGAAAGAAAGAAATAAAGAAAGAAAGCAAGAAACAAACAAACAAATAAAGACGGAATGAAAGACTGAAACATAGAAAGGAAGGGCGAAGGAAAGAAAGAAGGAAGGAAGGAAAAAGGAAGGAAGGAATGAAAGAACGGAACAAAGAAAGAAAGAATGAAGGAAAGAAAGAAAGAACTAAGAAAGAAGGAAGGAAAGAAAGAGAGAAAGAAAGAAAGAAAAAAGAAAGAAAGAAAGACAGAAAGAAAGAAGAAGGAAAGAAAGAGAGAAAAAAGAAAGACAGAAGGAATAAAGGAAAGAACGAAGGTAGGAAAGAAAGAAGGAAACAAGGAAACAAAGAATGATGTAAAAAACGAAAGAAAGAAAGAAGGAAAGAAAGATTGAAAGAGAGAAAGAAAGAAAGAAAGAATGAAGGAAGGTAAGCAAGAAGGTAAGAAGTATAGAAAGAAAGAGAAAAAGAGAGAAAGAAAGTAAGAAAGAAAGATAGAAAGAAAAAGAGAGAGAGAGGAAGAAAGAAAGAAAGAAAGAAAGAAGAGAAAGGAACACAGAAGAAAGGTTAGAAGGAAGGAAAACAAGTAGGCAGGAAAGAAAGAAGGAAACAAGGAAAGAAGAAAAGAACGAAAGAAGGAAGGAAAGAAACCAAGGACGAAGGAAAGAAAGAATAAAAAAGAAAGGAAGAAAGAAAGCAAAGAAAGAAGAAAGGAAAGAAAGAAAGATAGAAAGAAAGAAAGAAAGAAAGAATGAAAGAAAGAAAGAAGGATATAAAGAAAGTAGGAAAGAAAGAGCGACCAAGAAAGAGAGAAAGAAAGGAAGACAGAAAGAAACAAGGTAAGTAAGAAGGAAAAAAGTAAAGAAAAAAAGAGAAAAGCGAGAAAGAGAGAAAGAAAGAAAGAAGGAAAGAAAGAAAGAAAGAAGGAAAGGAAGAAAGGAAGAAAGACAGAATTAAAGAAAGAAAGAAAAGAAAGGAACACAGAAGAAAGGATAGAAGGAAGGAAAAAAAGAAGGCAGGAAAGAAAGAAGGAAACAAGGAAAGAAGAAAAGAACGAAGGAAGGAGAGAAAGAAACCAAGCACGAAAGAAAGGAAGAATGAATAAAGAAAGAAAGAAAGAAAGTAAAGAAAGAAGGAAGGAAAGAAAGAAAGATAGAAAGAAAGAAAGAAGGATATAAAGAAAGTAAGAAAGAAAGAGGGGCAAAGAAAGAGAGAAAGGAAGGAAGACAGAAAGAAAGAAGGTAAGTAAGAAGGAAAAAGAAAAGAAAAAAAGAGAAAAAGAGAGAAAGAAAGAAAGAAATAAGGAGAGAAAGAAAGAAAGAAGGAAAGGAAAAAAGGAAGAAAGAAAACAGGAAAGGAAGAAAGGAAGAAAGGAAGAAAGAAAGAAAGAAAGAAAGAAAGAAAGAAGTAAAGAAGGATACAAAGAAGGAAAGAAAGAATGAAAGAAAGAACTAAAGAAGGATGGAAAGAAGGGAGAAAGAGGTAATGCTAGAAAGAAGGAAGGAAAGAATAAAAAAGAAAGAAAGAAAGAAAGTAAAGAAAGTGAGAAACAAACAAAGAAAGTAACTAAGAAAGACAAAATGAAAGAACGAAACAAAGAAAGAAAGAAAGACAGAAAAACAGAAAGAAAGAAAGAAAGAAAGACAGAAAGAAAGAAAGAAAAAAAAAGAAAAAGAAGAAGGAAGGAAAGAACGAAGGAAGGAAAGAAAGAACTAATCAAGGAAACAAAGAAAGAAGCAAAGAAAAAAGAACGAAAGAAAGAAAGAAAGAAGGAGAGAAAGAAAGAGAGAAAGAAAGAAAGACAGAAAGAAAGAAGGAAAGAAAGAAAGAAAGTAAGTAAGAAAGAGAAATAATGAAAGTAAAAATGAATGAAAGAAAGAAAGAAGGAAAGAAAGAAAGAAGGAAAGAACGGGAATAAGAGAGACAGAAAGAAAGGAACAAAGAAAGAAAGAAAGTAGGAAAGAGAGAAACAAAGAGACAAAGAATAATGGAGAGAAGGAAGGAACGAAAGGAAGATTGAAAGAAAGAAGCAAAGAAAGATAGAAAGAAAGACAGAAAGAAAGAAAGAAAGAAGGAAAGGGAGAAAGAAAGAACGAAGGAAAGAAAGCAAGAAAGAAAGAAGGAAAGAAAGAAACAAAGAAACAAACAAAAAAATAAATGAAAGAAAGAAGGAATGAAAGGATGAAAGAATGAAGGAAAGAAAAAAGGAAAGAAGTAAAGAAATAAAGAGGAAAAGACAGAAAGAAAGACAGAAAGTAAGAATGAAAAAAAGAAAGTAAGAAAGAAGGAAAGAAAGAAAGGAAGAAAAAAGAAGGAAAGAAAGAAAGAAAGAAAGAAAGAAAGAAAGAAAGAAAGAAAGAAAGAAAGAAGGAAAGAAACAAACTATCAAAGAAAGAAAGAATGACTGAAAGAAAGAAGGAATGAAACGATGAAAGAAGGAAAGAAAGAAGGAAAGAGGTAAAGATAGAAAGAGAGATAGAGAGAAAGAAAGAAAGAAACAAAGAAAGAAGTAAAAAGAAGGAAGGAAAGAAAGGTAGAAAGAAAGAAAGTTAGAAAGAAAGAACGAAACAAAGGAACAAACAAACAAAGAAAGATAGAATGAAAGAAAGCAGAAATGAAAAGATGAAAGAAAGAAAGAGGGACAGAAATAAAGAAAGAAAGGGAGAAAGAGAGAAAGAAAGAGAGAAAAAGGTAAGAAAAGAGAAAAAAGAAAGTATCAAACAAAGAAACAAGGAAAGAAAGAAATAAAGAAATAAAGGCACAAATAAAGAAAGAAAGAGATAAGGAAGAAGGGAAAGAATGAAGAAAAGAAAGAAGCATAGAAGGAAAGAAAGAAGGAATGAAAGAAACAAAGACAGAAATAAAAAAGAAAGAAAGAAAGAAACAAGAAAAGGGAAAGAAAGACGGAAGGAAAGAAAGAAAGAAAGAAGCAAACCAAAGAAGGAAAAAAGAAAGAATGTATAAAAGAAAGAAAGAAAGAAAGAAAGGAGAGAGGAAAGAAAGAAAGAAGTAAGGAAAGAAAGAAGGAAATAAGGAAAGAAAGAAAGCAGGAAAGAAGGAAAGAAATACAGAAAGAACGAAAGATAGATAGAAATAAAGAAAGAAAGGAACTAACAAAGATACAAAGACAGAAAGAAGGAAAGAAAGAAAGAAAGAAAGAAAAAGATGTAAAGAAGCAAAAGAAAGAAAGACAGAAAAATTGAAGGAAGGAGAGAAAGAAAGAAAAAGAAAGAGGAAGAAAGAAAGAAAGAAAGAAAGGTACTAAGACAGAGAGAAAGAAAGAAAGCAAAGAAAGAACGAAAGAACGAAAGATAGAAGCAAAGAAGGAAAGAAAAAAGGAAAAAACAAAAGAAAGAAAGAAGTAAACAAAGAGAGAAAGAAATAAAGAATGAATGAAAGCTAGAAGGAAGGAAAGGATGAAGGAAAGGAGGAGAGAAAGAAGAAAAGGAGAAAAGTAAGAAAGAAGGAAATAAAGGGGGACAGAAAGAAAGGAAGATGGAAAGAAGGAAAGAAGAATAGAAAGAAACATAGAAAGTAAGAAAAAAAGACGGAAAGAAGGAAATAAGGAAAGAAAGAAAGAAGTAAAGAAAGATAGTAAGAAGAAATACTAGAAAGAAAGAAGGAAAGAAAGAAAGATAGAAAGAAAGAAACGAACAAACAAAGAAAGACAGAAAGAAGGAAAGAAAGAAAGAAGAAAGAAAGAAAGAAGCAAAAGAAAGACAGAAAGATGGGAGGAAGGACAGAAAGAAAGAAAAAGTAAGAATAAGAAAGAAAGAAAGGAAGAAAGGAAGAAAGAAGAAAGAAAGTAAGAAAGAAAGAAAGAAAAAAAGAAAGAAGGAAAAATTGAAAGAATGAAAGAAAGAGAGAAAGAAAGAAACAAACAAACAAACAAAGAATGATAGCAAAATGAAAGAAAAAACGAACGAAAGAAAGAAGGAAGGAAAGAAGTAAAGAAGGAAGGAAAGAAACAAATAAACAAGGAAACAAAGAAACAAGAAAAGAAGGAAGGAAAGAAAGTAACAAAGGAAAAAAGAAAGAAAGAAAGAATGAAAGATGGAAACAAAGAAAGAAAGACAGAAAAACAGAAAGAAAGAAACAAAGAAAGACAGAAAGAAAGAAAGACAGAAAGAAAGAAAGAAAGAAAGAAAGAAAGAAAGAAAAAACGAAGGAAGGAAAGAACGAAGGAAGGAAAGAAAGAACTAAACAAGGAAACAAAGAAAGAAGCAAAGAAAAAAGAAAGAAAGAAAGAAAGAAGGAGAGAAAGAAAGAGAGAAAGAAAGAAAAACAGAAAGAAAGAAAGAAAGAAAGAAAGAAAGAAAGTAAGTAAGAAAGAGAAATAATGAAAGTAAAAATGAATGAAAGAAAGAAAGAAGGAAAGAAAGAAAGAAGGAAAGAACGGGAATAAGGGAGACAGAAAGAAAGGAACAAAGAAAGAAAGAAAGTAGGAAAGAGAGAAACAAAGAGACAAAGAATAATGGATAGAAGGAAGGAACGAAAGGAAGATTGAAAGAAAGAAGCAAAGAAAGAAAGATAGAAAGAAAGACAGTAAGAAAGAAAGAAGGTAAGGGAGAAAGAAAGAAAAAACGAAGGAAAGAAAGCAAGAAAGAAAGAAGGAACGAAAGAAACAAACCAACAAACAAAAAATGAAAGAAAGAAGGGATGAAAGGATGAAAGAATGAAGGAAAGAAAAAAGGAAAGAAATAAAGAAATAAAGAGGAAAAGACAGAAAGAAAGAAAGACAGACAGAATGAAAGACAGAAAGTAAGAATGAAAAAAGAAAGTAAGAAAGAAGGAAAGAAAGAAAGGAAGAAAAAAGAAGGAAAGAAACAAAGAAAGAAAGAAAGAAAGAAAGAAAGAAGGAAAGAAACAAACTATCAGAGATAGACAGAATGGATGAAAGAAAGAAGGAATGAAACGATGAAAGAAGGAAGGAAAGAAGGAAAGAGGTAAAGATAGAAAGAGAGAAAGAGAGATAGAGAGAAAGAAAGAAAGAAACAAACAAAGAAAGAAAGTAAAGAAAGAACGAAGGAAAGAAAGGTAGAACGAAAGAAAGTTAGAAAGAAAGAAAGAACGAAACAAAGAAACAAACAAACAAAGAAAGATTGAATGAAAGAAAGAAGAAATGAAAGGATGAAAGATAGAAAGAGGGACAGAAATAAAGAAAGAAAGGGAGAAAGAGAGAAAGAAAGAGAGAAAAAGGTACGAAAAAGAGAAAAAAGAAAGTAACAAACAAAGATACAAGGAAAAAAAGAAATAAAGGCACAAATAAAGAAAGAAAGAGATAAGGAAGAAGGGAAAGAAGAAAGGAAGGGAAGAATGAAAGAATGTAGAAAAGAAAGAAGCATTGAAGGAAAGAAAAAAGGAAAGAAAGAAAGAAAGACAGAAATAAAAAAAGAAAGAAAGAAAGAAAGAAGGAAACAAGAAAAGGGAAAGAAAGACGGAAGGAAAGAAAGAAAGAAGCAAACCAAACAAGGAAAAAAGAAAGAATGAATAAAAGAAAGAAAGAAAGAAAGAAAGAAAGAAGAGAGGAAAGAAAGAAAGAAGTAAGGAAAGAAAGAAGGAAATAAGGAAAGAAAGAAAGAAGGAAAGAAAGAAAGAAATACAGAAAGAACGAAAGATAGATAGAAATAAAGAAAGAAAGAAACTAACAAAGATAGAAAGACAGAAAGAAGGAAAGAAAGAAAGAAAGAAAGAAATAAAGAAAGAAAAAGAAGTAAAGAAGCAAAAGAAAGAAAGACAGAAAGATTGAAGGAAGGAGAAAAAGAAAGAAAAAGAAAGAGGAAGAAAGAAAGAAAGAAAGGTACTAAGATAGAGAGAAAGAAAGAAAGCAAAGAAAGAACGAAAGCACGAAAGATAGAAGCAAAGAAGGAAAGAAAAAAGGAAAAAAACAAAAGAAAGAAAGAAAGAAAGAAGGAAACAAAGAGAGAAAGAAATAAAGAATGAATGAAAGCTAGAAGGAAGGTAAGGATGAAACAAATGAGGAGAGAAAGTAGAAAAGGAGAAAAGAAAGAAAGAAGGAAATAAAGGGGGACAGAAGGAAAGGAAGATGGAAAGAAGGAAAGAAGAATAGAAAGAAACATAGAAAGTAAGAAAGAAAGACTGAAAGAAGGAAATAAGGAAAGAAAGATAGAAAGAAAGAAAGAAGTAAAGAAAGATAGTAAGAAGAAATACTAGAAAGAAAGAAGCAAAGAAAGAAAAATAGAAAGAAACAAACAAACAAACAAAGACAGAAAGAAGGAAAGAAAGAAAATAAAAAGGAAAGAAAGTTAAAAAGAAAGAAACATAGAAGGATTGAAAGAAAGAAGGAAGGAAAGAAAGAAATAAGGAAACAAGGATACAAAGAAAGAAGGAAAGAAGGAACGAAAGAAAGAAACAAACGAAAAAAGAAAGAAACAAAAAAGAAAGAAAGAATAAAAGAAAGAAAGAAAGAAGGTACAGAAAGAAGGAAGTAAAGAAAGATAGAAAGAAAAAAAGAAAGATAGAAAGAAGGAAAGAAAGAGAGAACGGAAGAAAGAAGGAAGGAAAGAAAGAAAGGAAGAAAGAAGGTAAGAAAGGAA